>PVJD01003547.1:0-160072 GCA_004026545.1 Mormoops blainvillei | reverse complement strand
TGGGCCACACCAGCCAGAGCTCAGTTTCTTTTTCTTTAGTTTACGTATTATGTGTTTTCATTGTGATAAAGTATGGATAACATAAAATTTATATTTCAACCATTTTAAAATGTACAACTCATCAGAATTAAGTATGTTCACATTGTTATGCAACCATCAGCACTATGGTGCCAGGACTTTTTCATCTTGCAAAACTGAAACTGTGTCGACTAACCACTCACTCCCCTTTCCACCCACTCCTGAGCCCCTTCAGTCTCCATTCTACTTTCTATCTCTAGGAATTTGTGTCTGGATTCTTTCATTTAGCATAATGCCCTCTAGGTTCATCCATGTGGTAGCCTGTGTCAGAATTTCCTTCCTTCTTATGACCTATCACATTCACTCTTAAAAAAATTTTTTCCCAATCCTCAACTGAGATATGTTTATTGGTTTTAGAGAGAGAAAAAGGGAGAGACAGAGAAAGAGGGAGAAACATTGACGTGAGAAACATCGATTGGTCACCTCCCGTACGCACTCCAACCAGGGATCGAGCCTGCAACCTAGGTATGTGCCCTGACTGGGAATTGAACCCACAATCTTTAGTGTACAGGTTGATGCTCCAACCATTTGAGCCACTCAGCCAGGACCACATTCACTCTTGAAGGAGCACAACATTCCATTACTTGATTGCCCATGGGTAGCATACCCCTGTGCTTACAGAATCTCCAGGGGAGATTTGGGGGTCATTTTTGCACAGAGCACGGGGAGGGAGTGGGCTGTGGTCCCACGTAAGGTAGAAAGCTCTGTGCCTCACTGAAATTCCTATACAGCAACTGGTCCACATTGCGCCCATGTTGATCAGGGTCCACCTGGTGTCTCAGGATATATAGCACCCACATCAGGTAGATGTTACAATTCAGCCTTCTGGTTTTTCTTACCTGGGTATGTCTATTTTGGGGAATAATCTAGGCCTTGGACATTGCATCTCACCTAGTGGGCCACATCCCGCAGCAGGGAAGCCTGTATCTCAGCTGCGCTGTCACCCATGCTTATTCAGGCTCTTCACTATACTGCCACCTCTAACCACTAGATGGCAGCATTGTTCCATTTCCACCTGGCGGCAACTGGTTCCGAAGTGTTGAAGGCGGTACTATTTGGCGGCTGTTCTAAATACGCTAGGGAGTCCACCGCAGAAGGTGCACATGTACTCAGAATGTCCACTGTTAGGTCTCTTGACTTATACTAAAATCTCTCCTTTCAACGGCATGTCAGACCATTAATAAAAAGCCACTGGAAGTAACCAAGATGTCCTTCAGTAGAGGAATGGATAGTAAACTGTGGTACATCAAGACAATGGAATATTATTCATTACCAAACCGTGGAAAGACATGGCAGAAGCCTAAGTGCATATTACTAAGTGAAAGAAGCCAATCTGAAAAGACTATATACTGTGCAATTCCAACTACATGACATTCTGGAAAAGGCAAAACTATGGAGACGGTAAAAGGATCAGTGGTTGCCAGGAGTTGGTGGGCGAGGGGTGGCAGGGGGAGGAGGGATGAACAGCCCGAGCAGAGAGGATTTTTAGGGCAGTGAAACTGCTCTATATGATACTATGCTGGTGGACACCTGTCATTATACACTTGTCCACACCCATAGGATGGGTCCAAACCCAAAGAGTGGACCCTAATGTACACTCTGGATTTTGGGTGATCATCATGTGTCACTGCAGGTTCATGGGCTGTAACAAAGTCCCACTTGGCAGGGGGTGTCAGTAGTGCGGGAGGCTGGGGGGCAGGGAGTATACGGGGACTCTCTGTGCCTTATGCTCAATTTTGCTATGAACTTAAAAGTGTTCTTAAAAAATATAAAGCCTGTTATTTTTTTAATAAAGTAAACCAAGGTGGAAAGGAAAAAACTCTGAAAAAAATTGACAGGAAAATATGAACTTTAGTCTGTTATGGTATAATGAAAACTGGAGGGCTAAATTTGTGCTTTGTCTTCCTATTAAACCATATTCTATCACTTAGCTTGGCCTTGGTCTTGGAAGGCCAAAAAGCTGAACACCTGATTCAACATAGTTACAGGTATCCTTGAATTCCTGACTAAAAGTTCCATATTGCAAGAGGTGACTGTTGACTCTAACCAGCTGAACCCTATCAATAATATTCTCAGGCATATCAATTGACATTTTTGTTAATACTTGAATATTCACTTTCACAAGTAAGTGAACATTAAAATTTAATTTGAAGTGGAAAAAAACAAGCCACTGGAATGTCTCATATGGGGATATATAGGACAGGCAACTTTGGGACGATCGAATCCCCAACAGCAGCCTCCTCTATTGCTTGCTGCGCCCCTCACTGTCACTGCACAGCTACAGACTTGCATTTCCATGACTCTTGAATCAACAGCTGCCTCCAGGCCCAGTAGTCAGCCCAAGCTCATTACAAACCTAATGTGGCTACTGACCTCCCTCTAACCAGCTTCTTTTTGTCATTGTAGTTGTGTTAAAATACATATAACAGCTCTGGCTAGGTAGGTCAGTTGGTTAGAGCATTGGCCCGATTCACCAAGGTTGTGGGTTCGATCCTTGGTCAGGGCACATACAGGAATCAACCAATGGCCCTGGCTGGTGTGGCTCAGTGGATTGAGCACTGGTCTACGAACTGAAAGGTTGCCGATTCAATTCCGAATTAGGGCACGTGCCTGGGTTGCAGGCCAGTTCGCCATTTGGGGGCACGTGAGAGGCAGCCAGTTGTTTCTCTCACACATTGATGTCCCTCTCCTCTTCCTCCTTCCCTTCCTTCCCTCTAAAAGTAAGTTTAAAACATTTTTTTAAAAAGGTTGCAGGTTCGATTCTTGGTTAGAGCACACACGTAGGTTGTGGGTTCACATATGGGAGGCAACTGATCGATATTTCTCTCTCACATCAGTTCTCTCTCTCTCTCTCTCTCTCTCTCTCTCTCTCAAATCAATAAAAATATATCCCCGGGGTGAGGATAAAAAAGAAACAAAACAATCAATGAATGCGTAAGTGGAACACCAAATTGATGTTCTCTCTCTCCCTTCCTTCCTCTCCCTAAAACCAATAAATAAAAAATTTTAAAAATACACATAACATAAAATTTATCATCCTCAAAGAAAATCAAAATCAAATTCTTACCACATAACAGTGAACAAGAGCCCAGAGCACAGGACCAGGGTGGGACTGCCTGTGGGGCCCAGGATTGCCGGTCAGGAGTGGCACACGAGGCCTCCAGGAGGCCCACTACCTGGCAGGAATGAATGGGGACCGAGAGGCAAGGTTCAGTCCATGCCAAGTCGGGGCCCCAGAGCTGCGGGGAAAGCACAGCAGACACTTAAGGAGATGATTTTATTCAGGGTAGGGCAAGGGGAAGAAGGTTTACTAACGAGGAACATATGCAAGGGAAGGAAGGGCTTGGGTTATTCTAGAGCCAGGTAAACGAGGGAGTCCTAGGAAGAGTGAGGGCAAAGCAACCCTTCAGGATCAGCCATTTCTCAGAGCACAAAAGAAGGGGGGCATCTTTCAACCATTGCTGCCTTTCCTGAGCATGGGGCTCAGAAAAATCCCAGTATCATCAGCCTCCGCATGCTGGGTGGATTGTGTGTGTTTCCACTCCGTGTGTCTGGAGGTGTGTCTGTGCACGGGCAGGGTGTGTGCAGAGCTTGTATCTGGGTTCTAGTGGAGTGTGTGTGTATGTGTGTTTCAGGGCAAGGTCCTGCCTCAGCATTTAGCTGGGTCTGGTGGGCTCCATGTGGCTGTTGCAGGCTGGCTCTTTGTCCCTGTTTTTCTGTTTCTTGTCGGATGTGTGTGTTTCTTAGTGTGACCATCTCCATGTTTCTGTGTCAGGTGATGTGTGTGTTAATAAGGCATGTGTCTCGATGTTTCTGTGGGCCTGGTGGAGTGTACGTGTATCACAGTGAGTTTCTGTCTGGTGGTATGTGTGTGTGTGTCTCAATGCGTGTCCATCGGGGTGTCTCTGCTGGGGGCGGTGAATGATGGCAGAGTGAGAGCCCTCAGTGCTTCCGTGGGTCTGGGCTGTGTGTGTGTGTTGCAGGGTTGTGTCTGTGTTGTGGTTTCCCTGCGGCCCACGCTGTGTGTCACGCTCAGCATCTGTCTCAGTACTTCTGTACCTGGTGGGACACAGCGTGTCCTGGGGGTGAGTCTTTCCTCCTGCTCTCTGCGTCATCTGGACTGTGTGTGTGTGTCGCAGGGTGAGAGTGCCTCTTGCGCCCTTGGGAGCTGGCTGAACGTTTCTGTTCGTTGCAGTGTCTGGCTCTCCTGGTGTTCAGTTCTTTTGGTGTGTGTGTGTGGAGTCGTGTTTCTGTGCAGTGGATCGTGTGTTTGTGTTGGAGAGGCAGTGTTCCTTTGGGTCTGGTTGTATGTGTGGGTGCATGTTGCCGTGAGTGTGTCAGTCTCAGTGTTTTCGAGGGTCCGGGGGCATGTTTTGCGTGGCGGGTGAGTGTCTTTCGGCGTTTCTGTGAGTCCGGCCTTGCGTGTGTGTCACTCTGTCTGTGTGTGTGAGCTGCGTTCCCGTTTGGAACCTGGCCGGGCTCAGACCTCTCCAGTCCCACATTCCTCCCGCTCCTTTGTGCTCTGTGCTACAAAAAATATTTGCGTTTTCCACGACTCATAATTTTTCCTCCTCAATCGCTACCAGATGTGGGTCCTGTGGTCCCCGTCCCCATGGCAACAGAGGTTCCAGCAGCCGCGGTTCCTTTTTGTGGCGCCTGCCCCAGGAGCTGGCACTGCTGCAGGCCCGAGGGGGCGGGGAGAGAATGCATGTCAGACAGGGGGGTTTTGAGGGATCCCAGCAGCTCCCTCCCCGGGTGGTTAACATCATCTGTGGCGTTGGGGGGCGGGGCTCCTCTGCCTTGCCCCAGCCTGGCCTCCAGGTCACAGCCTCTGACCCGCAGAGAGGCAAGGGGCAGGGACTGGCAGCCAAAGATTCAGGAGTTGCCCCTTCTCTTCAGGGAGGCGCCCACACAGAGCAGTTCCTGAAGACTGGGACTTGGGACACCTGGAAGTCACCCAGGGCAGGGGGACGAAGACCCCAGGAAAGGCCTGGCTAATGTGACCGCTGCTGGTCCAGACTGGGGGCCGAGGGGGAGACAGAGCTAATTAGGGGTGAGGGATCAGGAACCACAGTGTGATGAACGGTGGTGCCAGAGGACAGGGAGTACAGCAAGAGCATGGCCTGAGCCGCTGCACTACCCACCCCTACCCCTCAGTCACTGCTCTGCCCTCGCTGTGCCCAGCCGGGCATCTGCCCCTCCTGGAGGACTTCGAGCCTGTGTTCTCAACCCCAGCAGCCAGCATGGCCTGGTGCCTGAAAGGATCAGAGGCCGGCCAGCTGCAGGGCCACGGCTGGGAGGGTGCCCGGCTGGCCCGAGGGAAGTGGTGTGTCCTGGAGATACGGAGCCCGTGTGCTGCCTAATCAGGCCAGATGCAAGGACTGTGTTCATGCAAGTCTGGACAGATGGCCCATCCGTGGCTCGAGGTCATCCCCATTCAGGTGAGTGAGTCCGTGTATGGGTCACTGACGTTGACCTCAATGTGGCATCCAGCCAGAGGACCAGAGAGTTGCCAGGTGAGATCCCTGAGGTGCCAGCATTGGTCAGACTCTTGCGGTGCCATGGTCCATGGGGGTGGGGTGGGAGATGATTCGTGAATCCTGGCAGAGCCTCCTCATCAAAATTGCTGGGCATCAAAAGATGGAGAAGAGGCCCAATAGGCAGAGGTGGGAAGATAGGAGGAGCCCAGATGGATGGAAGACAGTGGGAGCCACGGAAAAACAAGGCTCTATAGCTCAGGAAAGTCACTTGGGAGGCCTGCTTGAGCCAGAAGCAGTGAAGATTCTGGGAGACATGTGGCCAGATAGAAAGCCAGGCCAGAGTAGGGGGCTGCCTTTGAGGCCAAGGGCTCTGGGCCAGGCCAGCTTCCCTCCCTCTCCCTCCACCACCCGCGGACCAGCGGGGTGGGTGAATTTCCGGCTGAAGACAAGGAGCCTATTGAGTCAGACAGCGGGGCTCTACGCAGTGCCAGACCGTCTTTGTTTGTGCCAGATGAGGCCCAGCTGGAAGTTGTGCCCGTAGCCCACTGCCCCAGGGCCCCAGGGCCCCAGCCTCTGACCTGACCTAGCCACACCAAACAGCTCGGAGCCCCCAAGTGTAACAACAGTGAGCAGTGGGGGGGAAGTACAGGTCAGATGCAACTCCACATACCCGCTCCTTATAGTCAAGGGGCTCCACCTGGCTTGTTCTGACATCAGGATGGGGTGGGCCAAAGAAGGTGGGATATTAACTTGATAAAGGAATAACGGGCAGATGGACATAATCCTCTTCCAATATGGTCCCAGGAGACCCATGCCTGGACACCCAGGCTCCATTTGGGTTGAGGGATCCTGGGGGTCTGAGTACCCCCTGGAAGAGGTCACATACGGTTAGAGGGGGGCATCCTTGTCCGAGGCTCCGCAGACAGGAAGCAGTCAGAGCACAGAGGGAAAAAGGCACTTTATTAAGAAAGCTTTGGCCAAGCCCCTGCCGGGAGGAGCCCATCCTGGGGCACCCAGATGAGGTGGGAGTAGCCCTGCCGGGGTCCTATAAATATGTCTCCTCAGGATACTGGAGTGCCCCTCGGATTCCCACCAGTATGTGGCATGGTGGGAGGCCATCAAAACCAGCTGACAGCTGAGGGGCCAGGGCTGGGGAGGCTGGGACAGGGGAAGTAAGGGGGAGGAGGGGGGAAAAGACTGAACCCCGGGTGCTGAGACCCCTGAGGAGCAGAGACCAGCCCTCCTCCCCATGCTCAGGTCAACCAGATGCCCTGAAACCGGGCCAGTGGAAGGAGCCTGGGGTTGAGGTCAAGGAAAGGAGACTCCAGCCATAGGCGCCGGGCCCTGGCAGTGAGAGGCAGACGGGGCAGAAGTGCTTCTGGCCTCAGCCAATGAGAAGGCAGGCCCAGACAAGTGCACGCATGTAAGAGGTGGTCTCTAGGCAGAACCGTCTGGTCCTGGCCTTTGCGACCCGGGCTGGCCGAGCCCTACATAACTTGGCCAATGCAAAGGGAGTCGCCAGCTAAGCGCCTGTCAGGCCTTGACCAATGGGAGCCGCCGCTGGGGCCTGAGCTAATGAGATGCAGCCTCCCTCCGTACCCGTCTGGCCTCGGCCCCCGCGAGGCCGTCGCGCCCAGGCCGCCGCGGGGGACGCTGGGCGGGCGCCGAACGAGAGGTGGCAAGCAGCGCTGCGAAGCCGGGTGAGGCTGTGGGCGTGGCCGGGCCGCCGCCTGCTACAGGGTGGGCGCGCCCGCCCTGCCCAGCTCGCCCGCCGCTTCCCGACTCTTCTTGCGCGGTGGCTTCTGGATGGGAGTCTTCTTCCGGGGGGTGTCCGGCACGGGCGCGCCGTCCGCCGTCTTTTCGGGCCCTGGGGCCTCGGGCGCGGCGGGGGTGCGGGCCGGCGAGGCGGACAGCACAGAGCGCTTGGCCTTCTGCGGCGGCGCCGGCTTCTCCCGGGGCCCCTGTGCGCCCGGGGTTCCCTCGGCGCGGCCCAGGCTGCGAGTCTTGTCGCGCAGCTCCGCGGCCAGCATGGAGGCGGCCTCGGGCGCGCTGCGCGGGGGACCGTTAGCGTCCGTGGGCTCCGAGAGGCCAGAGCCGCGGCCCCGAGCCCGAGCCCGGGGCGGCGAGGGCGCGACGAGGGCTGTCTCCTCTTCGGCCAGCCCTGGGGGCCGTAGAGTCGGGTTGCGGGTCCGAGGGCTGCCGGGCTCGTCTGGCCGTGCTGATGTGTCGCTGGGCGTCCGTTTCCTCTTGCTGGGGCTGGGCGCCACCTCGAGGCCCAGGGGTGGTGGTGAAGGCGCACGGACAGCGCCAGCGGCGCCGTGCTTGCCGTGGATCCAAGACACCTTGGGCTTGGTGGCGGGGTCGGGCGGCGGCGGTTTCCTGCGCTCGGGAGATGGCGAAAGCGACAGGCCTCCAGCCTCTCCCCGGACCCGGGCCGGCCGGGCCTCGCGCCGGGCCACGCGTGCGTACAGAGCCCCGCCAGGCCCGTCCACACTCGATGCCGACCGCTCGCTGTCAGAGGACGCGGGGAGGGGCGTCGCCTCCTCAGAGGAAGCTGGCATGGTCACCGGCGCGGGGGACGGCCCCTGTGCCTCGGCAGGGGCGCTGGAGACTTCCCGGTCTCGACTCTCCGTTGCTGCCTCTGACAAAGGAAAATTGGAGGCGGTCACGGACACCAGAAAGAGCCTGAGCCGTCCAGCCTCCAGGCGCAAACCTTCGCCTTCCCTCCTTCTCTCTCTCCGCCCTGGCTGGTGCTTAGTCGCCCTGGCATCCGAACATGCCTGGCGCACTCACAGCACTAACCACAAGTCTAGTTCGTAGCCCTAAAGCTGTGGCAGAGTGCTGGGGGGTGAAAAGCACGTTCCCAGGTAAAGCTCCAACCTCAGCCTGGCCTCGAACCCCTCCCCACCACATCCCCAGCCTGGAGGCCATCATCAAACGTAACCCTTCAATACCTACAAGGGGATTCATTATCCTTCTTTAAGAGCTAAGACGTCTGCCCTGGTTGGTGTGGCTCAGTGGATTGAGTGCCCAGCCTCTGGTTCAGTTCCCAGTCAGGGCACAAGCCTGGGTTGCTGGCCCTGTCCCCGGTTGGTGGCGTGCGAGAGGCAGCCCATCGATGTTTCTCTCTTTTTCCCTCCCTTCCCTTCTCTCTCTAAAATATATAAATAAAATCTTAAAAAAAAAAAAAAGGCTCCCAAGGTCACCCGGGCGGATGGTCAGGGGAGGAAAGAAGCCAGAATCTAAGCCAGTCATCCTTCCTGCTGCTGGTGAGCTAAGGCTTCAGGAAAAGGTGTTTGCCCGTATCCTCTAGACCTCTCCTCCTGTCAGCTCTGCCAAACTCTGGCAGTTTCCTCCTCAGACTCAGAACCTTCTCTCTGCCTGGTCTCCCCCAGAAAAGAACCCGGGCTGTGGTTCGAGAAAGGAGAGCCCATCCATCTCCTCAGACCCCACCTCAGTTCAGTGGTGCACAGCACAGAACCCTGCTCTGCAGCTTCAGCCGTGAGTCCAGGCCCCGGTTAAGAGCACGCCCTTCCTCTCCATGCTGCCCTGTGCCCCAGAGCAGAGATCTTTTAAGGTGGAACAGTTCACTGGGCTGGAGTGAGGCTTAAGCAGAGTGGTACTCACCTTCGTGGGGTACACAGTACACAGGGCCTTCATCGGTGGTGTCAAAGGAGGAGAAGGAGGCCCGGGAGGACCATGACGGGGAGGGCTGCTCGAGTCCCGATGGGGGCTCCAGGAAGCTGCAGTTGAGTGTGTTATCCAGGTCGTGATGGGCCACTGGGGAAGAAGGGAGGCACAGCTGCCAGGGGCCCTGCCCTGTCCCAGCCTGCACCCTCTGCAGTGCTGCCACAAATGATGGAGCACCATCCCTACCCTAAGACTGTGTGTGGGACAGGCAATTCAATAGGCAGAGTGACATTAAGCCAGGATCAGAGAATGGGTAGCTGTGAACCAGGCAAAGTGAACATACTCTAAGGTGCAAAACTAGTATGTGCAGCCAGGGAGCTGAAAAGGCTGGGCTGAGTGTTGGGAAAAGAGACAAGGCTGGAGAGAACACCTGACTGGGACAGGCCACCAGAATTGACAGGCCACCAGAATCGACAGGCAATGCTTCAGACCCTGCCTCAGCAGACCCAGGGAGTTCTGGGGCATTTTTGGGCCCAAATATGCAAGGCCATCTCTGGCTCAGCCCATCTCAGTAGGCAGCACCCCCAGGCCTGGCCTCCACAGATGCAGACCCCACAATGGGAGAATCCCACAGGCTGGTTGGCCTTTCTCCTCTTTCACAGATGGGATGTGGAGTCCAGCCCCTACACCTGTGTCCAAAGATCCCACTCTGCTGGGTGCCAAGGCCAAGGGGTTTCTGAGTTGTCACCATCTTTACCTTACAGAAGACTGAGTCTCCATCTTCCCCATATCTTTGAAAACAATGGGAAAGAGAGAGAGGCTACCCTGCTCTGTGTCAGTGCAGATGAGAGAAGCAGCACCTCCACCTACCCCCAGGGTCCTTTGGTAGGGTGAGGGCTCCAGGGGCCCACCTGCCCACTTTCCAGGAAGGACCCAGGGGTCCGGGCTGGGGGGCGGATCTTCTCTTGGTGCCAACAATTCCCTTGCACATGTGCCCCACGGTTCACCTTCAACTCCAGGTGAACACACTAGGCCTTAGCCTCTACACCTACAGACTGTGGGGGGCCTGCCTCACCCAGATGCCTACACGCCCGCCCGCACTGCAACCCAGATTCAATCACACAGAATCAGGGCCAAGACCTCCCACACACGCCTCCACACCTAGGCCTCCTACCTTCTTCCCTGGGTTCTCCAAGAGTCAGCATCCCCTTTTTCCTTCTCTCCAGTCGCCCTCCCCATGCCCTCCCTACATCAACATTCATTCAAGAGCCCCGCATTTCCTCACACCCGCACCTTCACACCCACTTCCCAGCAGCCTCATGCATGAGGTGTTCCCCCAGAGAGCCTGTGTGGGCATCTTTACCTACGACCTTGGGTAGCTTCTGCCTGCGGAGAGGGATCCGGGGCAACTTCATGCTGATGCGGCTGAAGCGCCCGCAGAGCCTTTGCGGCGCCTTCTTCCTCCCAAGTGAGAGCTCCCTGAGGGGGCGCGGGGTGGGGGGAGCTTAATAAAGGGGCGGGTCTGGGGCGGGGCCTGCAGAAGGAGGTTCGATCTCGGTGGGAGCAAAAACACAAAGGTAGAGGCCTGAGCTATAGAGAGGGCAGGGTCACGCTCCAGGGGCGAGACGGTGGGACCAGGGCCTGAGCCAGAGGGTGGGGTTGGTGGAGAAAGGTTCCGCAGCACCAGTACAGGGTGCGTCCTGACCCCGTGAGAGATGGGCCTCACCTGCGCGCAGGGTCCTTGCCGCGGCAGGCGCAGCAACAGCCGAGCAGCGAGAGCAGCAGACCCAGGAGCAGGGCGAGCAGCGCGCCCGCGCCCATCACGCCCTTACGCTGATTGGTCTCTGTAGGGTATTAGGATCAGCGAGGGTGCCGGCACCCTGCTCCCCCCCGGCCCCCCACCTCACGACCAGAGCCCCGCTCACCAACTCACCCAGGCGGCAGGCACCGGTGACCGGGTCGCACGAGTCCTCATGGCAGCTGCAGGCCTGGGCGCAGTCCACGCCATGGAGCCCTGGCGGGCACGTCAGGTTGCAGCTGCGGAAGCGAAGGTTCAGGGGCGGCCACAGCGGCCCTCCGTGACGCCTCCCGCCCTTGCCCCCGCGGCCAGCCAGGCCCGGTCCTGGAGCCCATTCTCTAGGAATGAATGCCCACTGCCACCTCCGAGCACACGCTCGGCCACTGGTGTTTTATACATGAATGTGTGTGCACACCAGCGGGAGGGGGTCTGGGGCACGGCCAGTGGTCATCTGGCCATAGTGCTCACTTCTGGGGGTGACTTGTGTGGGTACGAAGAGGGGCTACCAGATCAGACCCTCGGCTGTAAGTGGAGGTCCCTGCTGGCTCCACACTAGCTCGGGGTCACTGCCCGCTTCACACCAGGAGCCTGTGGTCACTCCCTAGCTAAGGTAAGGGAACCAAAACTGAAGGGTCAGGCCTCAGTCCAACCAACATAGCAGCACCTGGGGTCTGGCTGGAGTCCTGTGTCGGGTTCATACCCCTCAACCCCATTTTGGTCCCCAGGCACTCACTGGGGCCCGTGGACGCCAGGGCTGCACAGGCAACGCCCGGACTGGAAGTCACAGTGGCCGCTGCCGCAGTCGGCGCACACGAATGCGCAGTCCTCGCCGTAAGTGCCATTGCTGCACTTGGTCT
The DNA here is from genome assembly GCA_004026545.1 of Mormoops blainvillei. NCBI lineage: Eukaryota > Metazoa > Chordata > Mammalia > Chiroptera > Mormoopidae > Mormoops > Mormoops blainvillei. The sequence goes on along the minus strand of PVJD01003547.1, from coordinate 148,229 downwards.
CGCACCTCGAAACGCGGGGAGGAGGTGTCAGTGGAAATGGGGTCAAACAAGCCCATGCCCATAGCGCCCTCCTAAGAGGGCACTGGGGGAGGCGGGGCTGGGTGGCTGTGGGACTGGGACAGATTCAGGCACAGGCTGCTCACCTGTCGCCGATCCAGCCCGCGTTGCAGCGCGTGCACTTGCCAGTGACATGGTTGCAGGCATGCCCGTCGCGACACGGCGGGCAGCGGTGGCTGCAGCCCTCGCCATAGAAGCCAGTGGTGCACAGCTGGTCGCACTTGGTGCCGTTCCAGCCAGGTTCGCAGGTCACGCAGCGGCCATCCGCCACTTTGCATGGCTGCAGGCCCTTGCACTGACCGCATCTACAGAAGGGGCGGAAGGCTAGGCGAGGCCGGGAGCCACCTAAATCCTTCCCCCTTTGGAGGTCTGCCCTTCCTCCTCCCACTTCCCGGGCCGGGGGTCTGCACTTACCGGCGGCGACAGCCCAGGCCGTAGAAGCCGGCAGGGCATGGCTCCCGGCAGTACTTGCCGCGGAAGCCCGGCTCGCAGGCGCATGTGCCGTCCACAGGGTGGCAGCGGCCGTGTAAGCACTGACAGTAGCGTTCGCAGCGTGCGCCGAACGTTGGCTCCCGGCACTGGCAGCGGCCGCTCTGTTGCTCGCACGGCGACCCGTTGCAGGCACACTGATTGTTGCAACTGCGGCCCCACCAGCCTGCGTGGCACAGGCACGCGCCAGTCTGTGGGTCGCAGCGCGACGTGGCGCTGCAGTAGCACGCGCTGGAGCACTGAGCGCCCCACCAGCCAGGCTCGCAACGACACGCGCCGCTCCGCGGGTGGCACACTCCGTGCTGGCACTGGCACGCATGCTCGCAGCGTGCCCCCCAGCGCCGCGTGTGACACGTACACTGGCCCGTCACGTCCTCACACTGCCCGTGCGGGTGGCAGATACACAGCTCCTTGCAGTCAGGTCCCCAGAACTGGCGCGGGCACTCTACAGGGACAAGCGGAGAGAGTAGGAGGCCCGGGCACTTGCGAGGGAGCCGGGAACCATCCTGAATCTGTCCGCGTCCCCACCCCCATTCCCCACCCCCGCGCCCTAGCTTCTGGGAACCTCCTCTTAAGCAGGATCCTGTTCCCGGATCAGACCCCACCCCACTCCCAGGCCCCGCCCATCTCTCTAGTATCCCGCCCCACCACCCAGCGCCCGCTGCCGAGATCTGCGCTCACTGGTGTCGCAGGTGGCACCGAAGTAGCCAGGGCGGCAGCGGCACTCGCCAGGCCTCACGCACACCTCTTTCTCCGAGCACGTGGAGTTGCCTTCGCACACCGCTGCGGACAAGAGGGGCCCAAGCTGCCGCGCGTCCAGCCCCGACACTATCCCCGCCTCTCCTACCACCACCCACTGCCCAGGTCCCCAGGATGTCCCACTCACCGACCCCACACTCGTCCCCCTTCTGCCTCCAGCCTGCGCAGCACGTGGGTTCTTGGGAGCTGCAGGCAGAGAAAGGAGACTGAGCCCCAATCCCTGTCTTCAATGGGGCTTCCCTGTAACCTCCGCTCTGCCCTGGGGAGGTGGTTATGGGGCCCTGCTGTGTATAGGGTCCAGGTACTGTTGTTGCTTATAGGTTTGGGAGAATCCCAGCGAATAAGAAAGACACAAATTCCAGCCCTCCACCATCTGACACTGGAAGGTGACAGAGAGCATACCACCAATAGACCTAACTTCTAAGAACTTCCCAGTCCTCTCTACAAGGAGCCTCCCCATTCTCCCCATCCCATCTAACTCTATGTACCCTCCTCCCCCATCCACCAGGCCTGAGAAAAAGAGACCCCATGAGTCTTAGGAGGGGCAGCAGTGAGGTAAGGGCTGAGGGAAGGTCCCTGAGCCTCTGGGACCTGCTCAGGCACGGCATCCTGGATGAGCAGTTGAGGTTAAGTGCCAAGGCAGATGTGCAGCCTTTGGGTGAGGTGGGTGTAGATACAGTGAGGTGTCCTCTCAGTGGAGGGGACTTCTAGAGGGACAGAGCACACCAGGGAGCCCTCCACAAGAGTAAGGAAGGTAAAACTGAGGTCTCCAGAGCACTAGGGCAAGACTTGAGGTGAAGGAAGGAGATATTAAAGCATCTACTTATGTTTTAAAAATGTCGTTTAATTTTATTTGGCTTTACAAGGCACATGACATCACCTCAGTAGGAGGAAAATAATTTATAACCATCACATTTTGGGGTAGTACATCATCCAAAACCCTGGCCTAATGGGGTATGTGGGCACAAAGGTTTGGAGGCCCTGTCCCAGTGAAGCCATGACCCCTGCAGAGGGTACCCGAGGGCCGAAATGGGGTGTGCCCCCATTTGGGGCCAAAGGAGGCTGAGAAGGAACAAATGCTCAAGCAGGGTCCCATCAAACCTAGAAGAACTTCATCCAAATCCTATAAGCACATAGCAGCCATTCATATTTTAGAGGAAAGGAGTGTGCTGCTTCAAAAGGATCTGAACCTGGATGTGGTGGTGGAAAGACGCTGGGAGGGGGCGTAAGGACTCTGAGGCAGTGGGCCAGGCTGGGCAGGGAAAGGCTGCAGCCGTTCCACATGATGCCCCTCAGAAGGTGCCCCCAACCATTTCCCAGCTTGAGGACTTCAGCACACCCTGGATAGGGCCTCAGGACCCCACCCTTTCAAAAGAGCTTGATTCTCCCTTAGGCCAAAGATGTGGGAACTCGGGGACAGGACCCATAAAAATCTCAAAGTGGAGGAAGTGAAAGGGGCCCCGCTCATTTTCCACAAATAGAACTGGAAACCTGACACAGGGAACACAAAGAAGGTCTGGCTTCTCCTGCCCTCGCATTGTCTGCACCTGCTCCCCTCCGCTCCGGCCCCCACCTGCCCCAGGGATCCTGGTGCCCATCTGAAGGTAGACCCAGGTTTGTAGGCCCAACACAAACATGGGTCTTTCCTGTCAGTTCTAAACCCACCTCTCTGGGAGGGGAGCCTCCGCAGGCGTCCTCCTGCGGGCAGCCTTGCCAGACGGCCTGCTGGGATGGTTACTGACTCCCTTCTGCCTGTCCACATGATTCTGTGGTTAGGAACTTGGTTAGAGGGCCCCAGTAACCTGAATTTGAGGCCTGCAGCTGCCACCTGCTGTGACCTTGGGCACAGAACTTAACCTCTCTGAGCTTTCGGTTCCTTATCTGTAGAATGGAGCCCATGGGTTAGGCAGGATTAAGCCAAGATGTCTCAAGCATTTGGCACAAACTAAGAGCCCAGCCGAGACTGCAGTCCACTCTCCAGCCCATAATGAGCAGGCTCCAGGCTTCCATACCTGTCAGCTCTCTTCTGGCCCCCTGGACACCCCTTCTCTGGTTTCTGCCCCGTCCCCTTCCCTCCCCAGGCTCTCTCCTCTCCTTCCGGTGAGCTCACCATTCCCCTCGAGATGCTGACAATGCCTCGGAGCCCTCCAGGGGGCCCTTCTCCCAACACTGACCTCTTAGCCTCCCCTTCATCTCAGGGAAACCCTGCCCTTCCAGGTGGGGAGGCTGAGTCCCCAGAGGCGTTCCTGGCTGCACTCTCACTGCACCTGACTCTCCCAGATTTCTCCTGACTCCCTAACTGGTCCCACTTTCTGCCCTCCTGCCTCCAGTTCCTCTGCCACGTGACAGCCAACCCTTGTCAGATCCCACCCCTCCTCTGTGCAAAGCCCCTTTGAGTTTCCATGGCCTTTAGACAAAAAGCCCAAGTCCTGACAGCAGTGGGCAGACCCCTCTGTGGTCAGCCGCTCTCACTTTGGCTTCTCCTCCACCATTCCCCTCCCAGGCTCTGCCCAGCCCCCATTGTCCTTAGAGAAGGTCCTCTGCACTCAGGTCCTCACCCCTGACATTACAGGGCTCTGCCTCCTCTCCTGCCAGTCTCTGCCCACTCATCACCTCAGGGGGTCTCCCAGATCACCCTAAAGGAAACAGCACTCCCCAGCTTAACACCTCCTCCCTAGCACTCGCTAAGTGTCAGATGACTTGCTGTAAGTCTCCTCCACCGCTGGGACAGGGGTGTTTGTCTTCCCCGTTGTACCCCTGCACCAACCACAGGCCTAGCACACACAGGCTGCATGGGATTTTACTGGCTGAGTGTTTGCTCCCGGTCCTCCTGCCTCTGGGAAAAGGGAACTGCTGCTGGTGGGAGTCTTGGGAGGATAATAAAAGAGACAGCCCCAGCCCCCGGTGGGCAGTATCCAAATTGGCTGTCGTTCCCATTAACCAGCACGCATGATCACAGTCATCGCCCCACCGCTCCATGAGGTGGGGACCATCACCAATCCCACTTGCCAGAGACGGAGACAGGCCCACAGAGATTAAGCGATTTGATCAGGGCCACACAGGTGGAGAGACGTAGCAACAACTACTGAAACCCGGACCCGGGCTCTTGGCTACTAGAAAAGGCCGCCTCACGGGGAGGTCTCGGGCAACGGGGTGCGGGAGCTGGAGCGAATGGCTCAGGCTTCCGACAACTCCAGCCTGCCACTGGATCCCCCAGCACCGACCCCAAGGGGGAGAACGGCCGAGGCAGACAGGCAGGGCCCGCGGCGATCGCTCCCTCCCCCTCTTAAGGCAGGGCCCCGCCCGCCACCGCTGCTGCATTCCTGGGGCCGGGGAGGCCCGGGAGGCTGTGTCGGCGTCGATGCGAAGCAGATGGCGGGCCAGGCTGGCCCCCGCCCCGGAGGCGGGGCTCGCAGCGGGGAGGGGTCTGCGCGCCTCGGGATCCAAACTCGGAAACCCCGCGCGGCCCCCTCACAGCCCCTTGTCTGGGGCGACTGCCGAGCCCCCGGACGCGGCCTCCCAGGGCCCTGAAGCCGAGGGCGCCCGGACGGGACCCAGCCCGGAGCCCCGCGGCCGCCTCTCCAGCTTCTCGCCCGCGCGGCGCCTCCCGACACGCGCCAAGGCACCCACACACGCCGGCTCCTTGCCCCTGCGTGGAGATGTCCTTGAACTCGCCGTGGCCTCTGACCGGCCGACCAGGTCCTGCAACCCCAGTGCCGAATCCTAGCATTCTGTCCTTTGATCTTCGCCCTTCGCGCAAGGTCCTGGACCTGACGCCCTTCGGCAGGGCCTGTCCCGTGCCTGTCCCACACTGGCTTCCCAGCCGGCTCCTGTGATATCTCAGTATCCCCACCCGGGGGGTTCCACATCCCGACTCTCCCAGATTTCCGACCCCAGTGCACGTCGTTGAGCATTCAATTCCCGGTTCGGGTTCACTCTGAGCGCAGGCTCCTCGGTGCCCACCTTTATCCCCACCCTTCTCGCAACCGCCCCGGCTCTTTCTAAGAAACAAACCTGTCCTTCAGTATCTCGACTGCTTGAAGACCTCTCCGGCTCCTACCTGCCTACAGCGCAGCTCCATCTCTCCTCAACCCTCATCCTCCCTCTTAACTGGAGTCACATCTTGCCCCGGGCCTTTGCACATACCATTCCATCTGCGTGGAATTCCTTTCCTCGACTTCTCCCTACGCCCTTCACAACCCAGCCCAAGGGTCCCTTTTTCTAGGCCTGAAATCTCCGATACTATGTGTCACCCCTCCCGGCGCCCACTGCACTCCGTTCTTTCCTCTGCTGAACTTCTCGTCCGGGGTATCCTCGGATGCTCCGTCGTGGCCCGGCGCCCAATCTCGGCCTGGAGCGGAGCCGGCGTCGGCGAGGGTGGCTGAAGGGGCCTGCGCTTCGGCATTGGGAGGTCCCGAGTGTCCACCCCCCCAAGGCGGGGCAACCCCTCTCCCCCGGGCCCGAGCGTCCTCTTAGGCCCCCTCCCCCAGCCAGGCCGGGCTCCTACCCGGGCGCACGGCACACGTTGCGGCCGCGCGGGTTCAGCTCCTCAGGCGCCGCAGGGTCTGGCAGCAGCCAGAGCAGCAGCAGCAGCAGCAGCAGTGGCGGCGGCGGCGGTCCCCTGGCTCCCCGGCGCCGCGCCGGCCCGGCCCCCCGGGGCCCTGCGCCCTCCATGCGGCGCGGGGCAGGAGCGGGGCGGGCGCGGGCGCGGGTGCGGCCGCAGCGAGAGCGGCCGGAAGCGGAGTGCGCGGCCGGGCGGGGGGCGGCAGGAGGGGCGCCGGGCCGGGCAGGAAATTCCACATCGGCTCCCTGATCCGGGGCCAGCCGCGGCCGGCCAGGCGGCAGCGCCCGCCCCGCGCGCCAGACCCCACCTTCCGGCCGCGCCACCGCCCCTCCGTGCGGCCCCCGCCCCCATGCGGCCGCTCTCAAACTTGGGGAGAATTTGGAGGGGGCCCGCAGAACGTCAGGGGAGGGCAGGGCTGCGGGGGCTCGCGAGAAGAATTCCCATTCCCAGTGTATTTTCCTTCCCTCCCCGACACCCATCTTCTGGAGAAGTCGCTCCTGCGGGCTCAATGTGCGGCCAGGCCCAGGGCGGGAAGGCGGCTGGGGGACAAGGGCGCGACGCACCAAAGCCCCCGGCGCCTTGAAAGCGTCCAGGGGAGGGTGTCCCGCAGAGGACTCAAGTCAAGGCCGCAATCCTGCCTCTGCTACACTCCATCCCCCCGCCCCCACTCCCTGAATCCTTGTAATGCCAAGCTGGGTGGTCAGCTGCTTCCAAGCACTCAGTGCAAAGCCTGCAGTGGACGGAACAGAACAGGATGCTCGAGGCCTGTGGGTACACTCGGTCTAGTCCAGTATCCTGGGCAGAGGATCTCGGCAGGGGCGGATTGGAGAGATGCCAGGGAGGAGGAATAGCCCAGCCCAACCACGGGCTCCCGTAGAATGTGGGGGTAAAAGCAAAGGAGGTGGTGTGGGAGAGCTCCAGTCCAGAGACCCTGCAGTCCTTGTCGGGGCTTGAAAAGGGTCTGGGGAGACTGGGAGAGCGATTCTGCTTGAGAAGGCTGCTGGATTACTAGGAGGAAGAGTCCAGAGTGTGTCCTCGGGGCTGGAGACTTGAGAACTCCTGCATCAGGAGGGCAGGGGGTGGCAACACAGAGCAGAACCGGGGAAGGAGGAAGGGGTACAAGACTGGGAGGGCCCAGGGGGACCAAAAGGAAGAATAACTCTGGGACTGGAAAACAGAGGGGTGCCTGGTGACTTGGGGGAAAGCAGATCCAACCCCAGAGCCCATGGGGCAGGGTAGGTGGGCAAGCCTGTGGATGGAACAAGGGGAGCAGGAGCAGCCAGGTCCCAGAAAAGATGAGCATGTGTTTTGAGGACTTAAGACCTGGCAAGAGGTCCTGAGCAGGGAGAGGGGTACCTGCCTCCTCCTGGGAAGCAAGCTGCATGCAGACACCGAGGAGCGATGAAGTGGTGTCTTTCTTTAGTCATGGGGAGGCCTATCAGCAAGAAGGTGGGACTGGAGGAGGAGGCTTGGAATGAAGGCCACCAAAGGCCCAAGGCTAGGGATATCCCCAGGCTGACTGAGCCAAAGGCCTGTCCAGGGCAGGCTGGTGGAGAGAGAATGGGGAGGAGGAGGGTAGGGGCTTCTGAGGTTAGGGCTCCTCACTGAGTCACGTTAGTGCAAGAGGGAGGCCTGAGGCAGGTAACAGTTGGGTAGACTGGAAGGAGAATTCACACCCAAGGGATTACAAATGCAAACACTTCTTGGAGACAAGTAAACAAGCCAAACCACTTCTGGAAAGTTCCTCCTGGGCATGTCCCTGATCGCAGCCATGCCCTCTTAATGCCTGGGTTGGGGGTGGGGGGAGTAGATTGGGAGGCCCCGCCATGGAGGCCCCAGTTGGCTACCACAAGAGGCCAGCAGTGGTCCATATGGCTACCGTGACTGTCCAGCAGCTGCGGCAGCCCCACTCCCAGCCTTTAGAGGCAGATCCTGGGGCTGGAAGCACTCACCGTGGCTGGATGGAGTTCATGAACAGGCACCTCAAACTCCATCACCTTCTTTCCCCTCCCCTCATGACTACTCCTGGCCCCTAAATTCCTGTGAAGACCACTACTGGACGATGCCTCCTGGATGAGGCACTACTGGACTCCTGAATGTCTCAGAGCTCTACCCGCCCCTACCTAGGTACTGTCCAAAATAGCCTAATTTCATATATGGCTGTCCCCCACTGCCCGTAGGTCAAGGACCACCCCAACCTCATCTCACTCCGAACCACAGCCCCCTGCATGTGTGCCACTGCAGCCATCTCACAGTTGATGGCGAGATCTGGTGTTGAAGGCAGGGCCCGTATCTGTCCCAGACACCACCACATTGCTATCTGGAGACTGAGAAGTGTGGGTAGAGTGAATGATCGTCCATGTGCCTAGCCTGGTGTCAGGTGAGTATCAGGGTAAGGAAGCTGTGGATTCTCTGACAGCCACAGACCACCACATGGGCAAATCGTGGGAGTCCAAGGTGATCAGTTCTGGCCAGGACGGCTTCCCAGAGGTCAACTTCAAAGGGTGAGGATTTTGCAGGCAGAAAGGGATGAGCAACGAGCCAAATGAAAGCGTAAATGCAGGGTCTGTGAGCCTGGGCTGCCAAGGCCCAGGGGCAGGAGGTGGTGGGAAATATGGCCACAAATGCCAGGCTGGGCCCGAAGGCTGCAGTAGCATGGCCAGTGGTCATCCGTCTGCCCAGCTTTCAGGACCCCTTCCATGGCTAGCGTCTACCCCACCCCATGCTCTGCAGAGCACCATAGAGGCTGCCCTCCTCCCCTGTGGACCAGAGGTCTCTAGTAAAGCTATGGCTCTAGGTGGGGAGACAGTATCAGCAAGCTTGGGACATACTGAAGATGTGGGGCAGGGGGAGCATTTCTGGTGCTCTCTCTCAGAGACGTCTAGAGTCTACAGGAACTGCTAGCCTGGCCTGAAAGGTGGTGGCAGAGACAGGAAGTGACGGGCCCTACTCTGAACTCATGTTCTCATACTTTGTCCTCAGGAGCAGGGGAGAAGACAATGGAGAATTGTGGCCACCCTGTCTCTTTGGAAATGATCCACCAGGGTCAACAACGGGTTTGCCACCGTGAAGTGCAAGAGCATGTCACATTGGGGTCGGAGTGGGGGCATGTTTTCTCAAGAAGACTCAGGCCCCAAGACAGCAAGGAAGGTCAGGTGCACAGCGCTGAGTAGGTAGCAACTCCCAATGGCCTCACCCCCCCACCCCAAAGTCCTAAAGGAGAACCCAAAGCAACTATTCCCTGCCCCTCTCCCTACCCCCTCCTCCAATCAGGTAGCTCACACTGCCTCTCTGCTCTCCTCTCATCCATGATGTGGTACCAGTCGCAGCAGGCTCTGGGCAAGCACCAAGAAGCACAGAGAAGTCAGTTGTCTCCATGATCCGTTCAGCTAACTGGGAGAGGACAGGACCTTAGGAAGTCTCAGATGGCCTGCAGGGCGGTGCTAGCAGGGAGGCCTGTGGTAGAAGTTTGCTGGTGCAGAGCCTGCAGCACGCAGGCGAGGAGTATGTTCGCGTGGAAGCTCCGATGTGCGGAGGCAAATTTGGTGGCCCAGAGCGGTCCTATGCACTGCACCAGGGAGCTGATATGCTAAGAACTCATCTGGCAAACCTGTAGGAAGTGCAGCTTCCTCCTCCTGCCACACATTTGGACCCAGGAGGTGGAGATAAGCCCATCCCGACAGGGCCCCCCTCTCTAGGTGCTGGGGCCCACTTCCTAAACTTCAGGATGAGCTTTACTTGGGGCTGAAGTATTGCCAAATGTTCAAGAAAGAGCTCCTCACCAGAGAAGGTACTCCAGCAGGCCAGGTGACCACCTGTCACCAGACTGGGGTGGGTTTCCAGATGGTACCCTTCTAGCCCGGGGATTTTACTGTGCTCTTGACTCTGAGACAGACTTTTGGCCTCCCATTTTCACTCAGCAGCTCCAGTCTCGGCTCCCACACCAGAGTGGTACCCCTAGCAGCTCTCACCCTGGAAGGGACCCTGCGCTTTTCGCTGCTGCAGCCTTGGACAGGCTGTGAAAGGAATTGAGGCCATGGCCACAGGAACGATTCACACCTTTTGTAAGATGATTTATTTCATTTACCAACAACATGGGGTCAGAAAAGCCCAACTGTAGGGGACCTTATCACTAGAACCAATCTCAAGCAACATTATGCATCTGCTCCCTCTCCAGCCCTTGGGAGCCCTCAATTGCTCAAGCCCCTGGCTACTTGGTAGGTGAGGGGCTCACCCTACCCCCTCCCTGCCCACAGAAGGGGGCTCTATAGGCTTCAGCCCCCTCACCAAGGTGCCAGTCCCCAGGTCCCTTTGGAGAAGGACGCCTTCTCAGCCCAGCAGGGACCATAGCCAGGGAGCAGGGAAGCCAAGACAGCTGGTGACAGTGGACCCTGTCTGAGCTGAGAAGGAGTGGGCCTGGTAACCCTTTCGGAGGACCAGAGCCTTCCCTAGCACTTCCCCCTGCATGGTGATCCACAGCTGAGATCTACAGAGCCCTGCAAATACCTGCTGCAAGCTGGCAGACAGGTTGGTGTGAAGGAAGGGTGGCAGGAGCCAGCCAGGAGAGGATGCCAGAAGGAAGGGTCTCTCTCAACCGTCCTAGGGTAAAGTGCTCTGGCCTGGGCTGCCCTTGGAGGTCCTGCCATGGTTCCCTTCCTGCTGACGCCAGCCTCAGAGCCCTAGTCTTCACTGGAGTTGTCGAACTCCTCCCAGTCAGACACACTCATCACTTCAGAGGCGAAGTCCGGGTCGGCCTGGCGGTCAGGGGTCCCACGGGGTGGTTCGAGAAGCAGGGAACGGGGCAGGGTGAGCACACAGGCCGCCAGGCCAGAGATGGAATTGTCCAGCTGGGGCCCCTCCTCCCAGCAGTCCTTCTCCACGTCATAGATGTGCACGTAGCCTGTGCGGCTGCCACGGTTGTGTGAACGGCCGCCTAGCACATAGATCCTGTTGTCCAGCACAGCAATGCCGGGCTCACCATGCCCCGCTGGGAGTGGGCAGACAGATGACCACTGCCCAGATGTGCAGCTGTAGCAGGCCACCTGAAAAGTCAAGGCCGGAGTAAAGCCAGGCACCTGCTAGGACAGGGCTGCCAGCCCAGCCCAGGCCATCTGGCTAGGGCAGCAATCTTGACCAGGCCCTGGATTCCCACCAAGGCTGAGGGACATATGGGGCTGTGGACAAACCCCGCTCCCCTGGAGGAAGGGTTTAGGGCTAGTGTCGAAACACTGTGTCCCATCTCCAGGGCCCACAGTCAGCCTGTGGCCCCAGGTGTGTGGGTGTTTTCCAGTTGGCGTGCTATTATTTCCCACGGTCTAGTGGTACTGGTTCTCTCCCTTCCATAAGACTGAAGCTGACTGAGGTCACAGATCCCATGTAATAACGTACCCACCCCCCAAAAGCACCCCATACCAGGGGGAAATGCAAATAAAATGTGGAAATAGCCGCTTGTGGACTAATAACCATCAATGTTCTCCTGTTTTCAAAATTACCTCAAACAGTAAACAAATACATGGAAAAATGTTTAACCTACTAGTAACTCAAGAAATGCAAAATAAATGGTCAGAGACAAATTGTCTGTTAACCAGAAACCATAACCAAAAACCACAAAACCCAATGCTGGTGAAGGTGCAGTGAGGCTATTCTGCTGTGCACTTGTCTAACAAGCCAGGAGAAAAGCAGGTTGGCAAATGTATTAAAAGCCATACAAATCGTACCTTTTGACTTAATAATCAGCTTTGGTTCTCCAGCTGTGGTAGGCAGAGAACTGGCCCTCCAAAAAAGGCCGTGTCCTAATTTCTAGACCTTGTGTTACTTGACATGGCAAAAGGGATTTTGCAGACACGGTTAAGGCTATGGACACTGAGATGCGGAGGTTATCCTGGATTTTCCAGGTGGAACCACCTAGTTGCACCAGCCCTTGAAAGCAGAAGGGAAGGTCTGACAGGAGAGATGAGAAGTAAGGACAACCTGCTGTTGTTGGCTTTGAAGGTTAGGTGGCCCTGTGCCAGGAAATGCAGAGATCTCTAGAAGCTGAGAAGGGCCTTTAGCTGAAGCCAGTAAGGAAACAGAGACCTCAGTCCTACAATCACAAGAAACTGAATCTGCCAACGCCCCGAGTGAACAAGGACATGGATTCTCCCCTGGGGCCTCTATAAAAGAGAGACAACACCTGGGTTTTATCTGGGTGTGACTCACATAGGACTTACGACCTACAGAACTGTCGGAATACACTTATATTTTCCAAAAGTGCTACGTTTGTGGTGAACTGTCCTGGCAGCAATAAGAAACTAGACCACTAGAGCCCAGTGGCTCTCACCACTGGGGGGCTTTTCAAATACAGATTGCTGAGCCCCACCCCCCAGAGCTTCCTCACTGCATCTGGAGTGGGGCCTGAGAACCTGCATTTCTCATGCGTTCTCGTGTGATCAGAGTGCTGCTGGTCTGGCGGCCGTACTTTGAGAACCACTGCTCTGGCCTGAGGAAATAACCCAGAAATACCTGAAAGGCTTTATAAAGCAAATATTACTTGTTATTTGGAACAGTTAAAATGTAGACCAAGCCAAATGACATACCAATCTGATAGAATTCTGCACGGCCACAGATATCGGGGGTTAGGGTTGGCTGTGAAGATCAGACATTAACTGGAAAACACCCATGATGAACTTCAGCCAGAAGCAGAATGGGAGGGAGAATGGGAGGTTCTTTAAACATAATCGGGTGGAAATCATGCATAGGTAGGAATGAAAAATAGTGGCACACGACTGGATTATGAGTGTTTTTCTTCACCCTTTTCCAATACTTAAACATTTTGAAATGTGATTATATGAACTTTATAAAGTTTTGAGTAATATTAAAAACGAGTGAAGCTATTCTGTATGATACTATAATGGTGGACACATGTCATTATATACATCTAAACCCACAGTATGTACAACACCAAGAGTGAGCCCTAACGTAGACTATGGACTCTGGATGGTAACAATGTGTCACTAGGTTCATCGACTATAACACATGTCCCGCTCTGGTGGGGGATATTGATAGTGAGTGTGTATGGGAATGGGGGTATATAGATATCTGTACTTTCTGTTCAATTGTTTTTAATAATTTTCTCTAGAGAAGTTTTGGGTTTACAACAAAATTGAGAAGGCAGAGCTTTCTTATATATTCCCTGTTCCCACACATGCACAGCCTCCCCCAGTATCAACATTCCCCACATATGATATATTTGTTACAACTGATGAACTTATATTAACACACAATCACTCCAAATCCATACTTTACCTTAGGGCTCATTCTTAGTGTTGTGCATTCCATGGGTTTGGACAAATGTATAATGACATGTACCCATCATACAAAGTATTTTCACTGCCCTCCCAAATCCTCTGTGCTCTATCTACTTTCTGTTCAATTTTGCTGTGAACCAAAAATTGCCTTAAAAAATAATTTTTAAAAAGGGGCACATGTTGCAAATAATTTTCTATCTACAACAATTAGAGGGGACAGAATAAGAACGTGTGTAGGCAGCCCAGCCCCACTTACCTGGTGCACGTCCCTCCTGTAGCCAGCATCATTGTTGCTGCCCCCGATCACATACAGCTTGTCCAGGAGTGTGGCCATGCCGTGCCAGGCGCGCCGCACAGGCCCGTCGGCCAGAGCGTGCCAAGTGTTGCTGTCTGGGTCATAGCAGTGCGTCTCCTTTAGGTAGTCCTCCCCTCTGCGGCCGCAGGTAATGTACATCTTTCCCTCCAGTGTGGCGCCAGCATGGGCATACACCTGCATGGGCCACCAAGAGAACAGGGGCAGGCAGGGAGGGGGCAAAAGGGCAGTGAGGGAGGGCAGCCAGCAGCCCTTGCCAAAGCCACTCATTCCCATAACCGCCTGACACCTGCTGGCTTCATCAGCTTCCTCTTCACCTTCTGATAAGAATGCTCCCTGGATTTTTGCTGAATGTACTGTCCAGTCTCCCACCACTGACCTCTTTCTGATGGGGAATGATTCTACAGACCCGAAGATGACTCTGAGCTTCCACAGGGGAAGAATGGAATCTGTCTTTCCCTTTCCCCTAAAGGAGAAATCTGCATGGGGGATCTCAGAGAAAGCTAAGCAAGCATCACTTTCAGACTCGAAAGAGAAAAAAAAAGCAGTTCTGGGAACCCTTGACCCACCCTTAGTTGCCTCCCCTGTTTCCAATGGCTAGCCAATCCTCCAGGCCTGCTGATCCCACTTTCAAAATATTTGTTTGCAAATGATACCTGATATGATGAGGAAAAAAGATGCAAAAGTCAAAAAAAAAATCAAACACCAAAAGTAATCTTTAGTTACGGGTTTGTGTGGGTGAATATAACACACTGCCTTTGATGTTGGTCCTCCTCCTTTCATGTGCTTTCCACTGTGCCCTGGTACCCAGCCAGTCCCAACCACAGGCATCCCTGACGCTTGTCCCTACTGCCTCAAGGACCTCCTATCTCATACCTATCCCATGTAAGGCCCTCCTGCTGTATCCATGGGTGCCAAGGCAAGGCACTGTTTTTTTGGGGGGAGGAGCCCTGTGGGGCCTGGAGGCTCCAGGGTTTGGTCCAGGGACAGTCACCAGCACTCAGGCTGTACAGTGGCATAGCAAGTGGATGGAGGGGTAGACAGAGTAGAGAGTAAGGGTCAGAGCAGTGGGCAGGATACACACCAAAGGCTTGGGTCTTTGCCCATCAATTGTGGTAGTCTGGAGAGGTTTTGTTTTTTTTTTAAATTAAACTCTATTTTGATGTAAATGTAGATTCACATGTAGTTATAATAATACAGTCCCCATGTACCCTTCAATCAAGAATCCCCAATAGTAAGAGCTTGTATAACCATAGTAAAATATCACAACTGTGATGCCGAGGTTGACAGGGCACAGGACGTTTCCATCTTCACTAGGGTCCCTCCTATTGCCTATTTATAGTCACACCCACTGCCTTCCTGCCCTGAAACCCCTTCTTAACCCCGGCAACCACTAATCTGTTCTCCATTTTGCCATTTCAGAAGTGTTATATGAATGGAATCATGTAGTATATAACCTTCTGAGGCTGGCTTTTGAGGTTGGAGTGAACCAGGTTCACTCCTGTTGCTGCTTGTATCCATAGTTTATTCCTTTACATTGCCAAGTAGCATTCTGTGCAGAGCGTCAGCCACAGTTTATTTAGCCGTTCACCAGTTGGAGGGTATCTGATCTGTTTCCAGTTACTGGCTGTTACCAATAAGGCTACTATATATTTGTGCAGTTTTTGTTTCTATGGGGTAAATGCCCAGGATGGCAACTGCTGGGTCTCATAGTAGGTAGAGGCTAACTTTTCAAAGACACTGTCAAACTCCTTCCCACCATGGCTGTACCATTACATTCCCATCAACAATGTATGGAGCGAACTAGCTTTTCTGCATCTTCACCAGCATTTGTCGTCACTACTTTTAATTTGTCATTTTAAGACATGGCTTTAATTTATATCTCCCTAATTAATGATCTGCTTTTTTACCATCTGTATATCATCCTCAGTGAAATGTCTCAAGTCTTTCGCCTTCTTTCTAATGGGTCTATTTGCATACATGTGTTTTACTGATGAGTTTTGAGAGTTCTTTCTATATGTTAACTAGTCCTTTGTCAGACATGTGATTGGCAAATATTTCTCCCATTCTGCAGCTTGTCTTTTCATCTTAACAGGGTCTTTCGGCAGAGCAAAAGTATATAATTTTGATAAAGTACAATTTATCAATTTTTCTTTTCATGGCTCATACTTTGGGGATCAAGACTAATTACTCATTGCCTAGACCTAGATCATTAAGATTTTCACCTTTTTTTCCCCTAAAAGATACATAGTTTTACATTTAGGTCCATAAGCCATTTTCAGTTAATTTTTGTATAATATGTGAAATTTGGGCTGAAGTTCATTTTGTTGCCGGGGGATGTCCAATTGCTCCAGTACCATTTCTTGAAAAATCTTGTTTCCTCTCTTCATTGTTTTGTGCCTTTATCAGAAATCAGTTGGATGCATGTGAGGTTAAAAAAAAAAAGTTGGGCATATTTGTATGGGTCTATTTCAGGGTTTTCCGTTCTGTTCCATTGACCTGTGTCTCTCCATCCACCAATACCACAACAGTGATTACTGTAGCTATGTAATAAGTCTTGTAATTGGGTGGATTGATTCTTTCCACTTTACTCTTTCAAAATTATTTTGAGCTATTTTAGGACCTTTCTATATAAACTTCAGGATAATCATTAAATCTATGAAAACACTTGCTGGGATTTTGTTAAATTACTGAATGTCAATTTAGGAAGAACTGGCATTTTTATAATTTGAGTCTTCCAATTTGTGAGTACGGTATGTCTCTCCATTTATTTACATCTTCTTTCATCAGCATCTTATAATCTTCCGCATATAAATCCTGCAAATGTTTTGTTAGATTTCAACCTAAGCATTTAATTTTTTGAGCAAGTGCAAATGGCATTATATTTTTAACTTCAGTGTCCATGTGTTTATTGCTAGTATACAGAAATAGTTACTGATTTTTGTTTGTTTATCTTACCTCCACCCTGCAATTTTGCTGAACTCATTTATGCTAAGATTTTTTGGGAGGGTAGATTGCTTCAGATTTTTGGCAATTTGTCATCTGTAGAGTCAGTTTTATTTCTTACTTTTCAATTTACTTGCCTTTTCTTTTCTTGCCTTATTTCACTGGCTAGAACTTCCAGGGCTATGTTGAATTGAGAGTGGTGAGAGCAGGCATCTTTACCCTATCCCTAACTTGGGGGAAAAGCATTCAAATCAGTCTTTTGCCATTAAGTCTAATGTTAGTGTTAGGATTTTTGTAGATGCTCTTTATTGAGATTTATCTCCATTCTTATTTTTTGAGTTTGATTATGAAAGGATGGTAACTATTGTCAAATGTTTTTTTCTTCATTGATGATATTTTAATATGGTGCACTACACTAATAGAATTTCAAATACAAAACCAGCCTCCCATCCCTATAATCAACCCCATTCATAATGATGTGGTGGTTTTGTTTGTTTTTTAATTCTATTTGCTAACATTCTGTTAAGGATATTCATGTGTATATTTCTAAGAGATCTGTTGCACTTTTTTTGGTACTGCCTTTGTCTGGTTCTCATATCAGGGTAATACTAACTTCATAAGATGAATTGAAAAGTATTCTCTCTTCATCTATTTTCTAGGGAAAATCATGCAGAATTGGTGCTAACTTTCTTTAAATGTTTGAGAGAATTCTCTAGTGAAATCATCTGGGCCTGGACATTTCTTAACAGGTATAGAGCTATTCAAATCATTTGTTTTGTATTGAGTAAGTTGTGAAAATTGTAGTTTTTTGAGGAATTAGTCCATTTCATCTAAGCTGTCAAATTTACATATGTAGAGTTGTTCACAGTATTACTTTACTATCCTTTTGATGTCTGCAGGATTTGCAGCAATGCCCAATTTCATTCTTGATATTTTCAGCTGGGTTTTCTCTTTCTTGTGGGGCATACTTGTATGGGTGGATTTGAGGTATAGTTTGGAGGTGTCTTGCTAGAAGTTTGTCAATTTTACTGATCTTGTGAAAAAAAAAACCAGTTCCTTGGTTGATTTTCTCTATTGTTTACCTGCTTTTACTAATTTCTGCTCTTCTCTTTATTATTTCATTTCTTCTGCCTGATTTAGGTATATTTTGCTCTTCTTTTTCTAGGTCTTTGAGGTAGCAGCCCAAAATATTTGATTTGAGATCCTCCACCCCGCCCCCACTAATGCAAGCTCTTAGTGCTACAAAATTTCCTGGCAAAACAACTTGAGCTAGGTGCAACAAATCTTGACATGTCGTATTTTCATTTAATTCAGTTCAAGGTATTTTTATTATTTCCCTTTGACCTGCGGATTATTTGGAAGTGTGTTCCTTATTAGTTTTCGACAGTCTTGTCGGTTTACCTCCAAACTATACCTCAAATCCATACATCTCCTTCCTTTTCCAATAGCCTCCACCCTGGCACAGAACTTGTCCTTGCTCCTGCTCTTCTAACCCCTCTTTTCTTCACAAGCAGTTGCCATGCTTCCCCTTTCTCAGAATAAACTGTGAAGTCCCCTTCAGGCCTAGAACGTCCTTCTTCCCTCAGTCTGATATCTGTCTCCTCAAATGGACCTTCCCCAAACAGTCTATCTAGATTTGTCCTGCTAGAGCTCCCTCCCTAGGCACTGTTTAACTCAATTCCCTCTTAATTCCCTCATTGCACAAACAACAATTGTCAATTATTCTACAGATTTGTTTAGTGGTTAAGAGTGGTCTCTCCTGCTAGGTTGTAAACACCATGGAGGAACCTCTGTCGTTTCTTGTTGCCACTGCATCCCCAGGTTTTGGTATAGGGTAGGTTAATAAATAGTTGCTGAATAAATGAATATGTGAAGGAACAAACGAAGGAACATTGGCAGTCTGTGAGAAGCTGATTGAAGGCCAAGCCTGCCCCTCTGTGGCCACAACGGAGAACTGCGGCTTCCCAGACAAAGACCCCTTGGTCCCACTAAGACCCACACACCCAGAACAGACCCTCTCACTCCCATCTCATACCCTTCCAGAGGCGAATTCAGGAGTTCATCCTCATCCACCAGGTCTCAAGGAGCCCTGGTATTTCCTGTGCAAAATCTCCTTTCTCCGGGATGTGCGTAGGGAGTATCTCTAGATGGGCTTCCTTCCCCAAAGCTGCGGAGCAAGGAGCATGCCAGCTTTCCCTGCCTGAAAGGAACCACGGTGAGAGACCCTGACCTTGAAGAGACGCTGGACCCATTAGGGAGGCCCCTAGTCCCCAAGGGTCAAAGTCTAAGGCCCTGGGGGGACTGGGAAAGGGTGAGAGATAAAGAGGGGAGGTGTGGAAAGAGGTTCAGAAGGCAGGGGCTCCTGCCAAGGTCCCAGAGCTAGTTCAGCAGAGTCCTCAGCAGAGGCCCACATGTCCTCTGTGCCATCCCTTCCTTCTGAGTGGCTCAGGAATCCCCAAAGGTGTGTAACAGGTGCTCTGAAAATGACAGCGCTGGCACTAACAGGGTGGGCACTATGATCTCAGAGGCTGGAGCATGCGGGATCAGCAAGTCCTCTTCCTTGCCCTGGGCTCTCATGTCTGATTTTAGGGCTAGGGTCCAAGTACCCCAAAACCACAGGACAAAAGAGAGGGAACTTCCTAAAGCACTGCTTTGGTACACTGAACCGAAATTTAAACATCTCCAAATTGGAACAAACCAAAGTACTGTGCACATGATTTGAAAAATAAAAAATACAAATTCTCAAGTGTTTTTGGCATTTTAAAGGCCCCGCCCTCCGGAGGAGAAATATGAGACTTCTGAGCCTTCATCATTCCTGTTTAACATCTTTGGACACAGGCTGGCTCATCCCAGCTCTGCTAAAGGACAGATGAGGGGAAGGTTTCTGTTTACATTTGAACTTCAGGATTAATGCGCTCCCTAGGGACAAGGTGGCAAGTCCAAGAAATGGTGAGATTCTGGGGAATGAGGTCTGGAAGCTTGATGAGGCTCTCCTCAGGCAGCTGGCAGAGTCTCATGGGTCCCCCACCCTGCTCTCAGTGCAGGGTCTTTGGAGGGACGTGGACTCTGCTCGCTGGAACTGATTCCCTGGCCTGGGCTTTGGCTCACTCTCTACACTCCAGAAATGAAAGCAGGTGGGAAAAGGCCCCTTTTGGAGGGGCTTCTTTACCTCCCTCTTGAGTGGGGCCACATAGGCCCAGGAGTTGGTGGCAGGGTCATAGCGCTCCACAGCATTCAGGTCATTGTGGTAGTCACGGCCCGCCACTGCGTAGATGTACCCGCCCACGACACATACACACAGGTCGGCGTGTTCCTGTTGCAGAGACTGGATCTGGAACCAGCGGTTGTGCCGCGGGTCGTACCTTTTGAGAGGACATGAGGACAGCACATCACTGACAGGTGAGAGAGCAGTCCTGCTCCACCCATGTCCCCTGAACCCTCCCTTGGCTGCCTCCACACACCAGCACACACCCACTCAAAGTCATGGCAGCAGGCTGCTACACACCTGGGAGGTGTGTCCAGAAGCCTCCTGGATTTCTGCCCACGAAGCTGGTCCCTTCCAGATGTAACCTCTCATGTGGTTTGTAGCCCACCCTACTATCCACCCCAGGTTGCCCAAGCGCTGTTCTTACAGCCATCTCCTTCTCACCTGTTTCACCTCATGGTCCTGCCCCATTCATTCAGGACAGCCATGAATTATGGACGGGTACGGCAGTCTCCCAGCCAACACTAACACTCCCTCATGTGTGGTTTGCTCGAGACTACCATGCGCAGTGCCCACACCCGCTCACCTTCATCAGAGCCTACCCTTCATTCCTTCATGCACTTGACGCTTTCCCAGCCTCTCCAGCTGGGGTGTCCTCTCCAGCTCTCAAGGTCTCCCTCTCTCTGCAAGAGCTGGGGTGCTGTCACCCACACTGGACTGTGGGAACCATGGGGGTGGGGCTCTCTGGGATTCCAGGCTGGAGGAGTTAGCCTGGACTGGAGGAGCACTGCTGGACCAACCAGGACAGCAGGCACAAGGGGAAAAAAGTTGGCCTCTTCTGAGCTACTGCTGAGCCCCAGAACCATATAAGCCATTACCTCCTACCAGCGACAGTTATAAAACAGAAAAAAAGTCTAGTCCCGAAGCAGCAGCTTCATCCTGCACTCTGCACAGAGCCCACCCCACCCCCTCTTCTGCCTTTAAAGGGCTTCAAGTTCTCAACTCAGGTGACCTCAGCCACTCCAGAACAACCAACTATAATCCTTGCTTTCTCCTGAAGTTTGGACCTACACTACAACTGCCTCTAGCCATCTCCACCTGGCAACTCATCCGTCCACTGATCCCATGCTCTTTGCTCAAGAGCAAAGCTCCTGCTTACACCCCAAAATCCTATCATTGTAGCCCAGGCCCTTCATAGCCCAAGTCCACACCCACCTTTCCGGCACTCACAGCCCATTCCAGGCTTGCCCCACTTTCCAGGGGGCCTCCTACTGCCTCTACTCCTTCTTTCCATGCCCCAGGCCTGGCACTCTACAGGGCCCATGTGGGGCACCCAGGCAGGGGTGCAGTTTGGGTGAATAAAGATGATCACAGAGCCTCAAGGGGCCAGGGGCCCTTGAGCCTAAGGCCCAAAGCCCACTCTTTCCCTGACCAGCATCTGGCCGTTTTCCCTGGGCATGTATCCACCCAGGGACCTGCATTTCAGCTCCTGCTCCTGGAGTTTCCTTGCTTAATGGCCAATGTATAGATATAGCTTCTCTCACATAAGTTTTTATTTCTCCACAGGAAGACCAACTCCAAAGAGGATAAGTCAAACTTCAAGTGGTTCAGAAGAGAGTGAATAAAGTTTTCTTCAGCATGTGCCATATACTGGTCAGTGAAGAGATAAGATGTATCCTTTACCCCAAAGCACAAATTAGACACATTCTACAGCCATTTCTTCCTACCCACATCATTTGGTCAGCCCCCACCCACCCACCCTGGGCTCGCCAGGGATTCCAGGAACCAAGCTGTCTCAGGAATCAGGGCCAACAGGAGAGACAGATAGGCACCTAGGTCACACAGATTCAGGCCGAATTCCAGCTCTGCCCATGTAGCTGGGTGCATCAGGGCATCAGTTTTACTATTGGCATTCATGTTGTTTCCATACCTGTCCAATGGGGTGATGGTATCTGCCTAGAAAAGCTATCCTGAAGAATCACAAAGGACAACACACATAAAAAAGATCCTTGTTAACCTGAGGGGAATTTATAAAGCACCAAGGTTCATGTCTGTATTCTTAGGCGTCAGTCTAGCACCTGATCAGGGTAGACCACACACTGTCTACTGAATAAATTAACAAAGGAGTAAGATTACTAGCAGTGAAATCATTCCTTCACTCTGCAAGTATGTACTGCCCACCCAACATGTATCAGGCACAGTGCTTAGTGCTGGGGATCCAGAGGAAAACTCTAGACAAGGGCCTTGCCTTCCATTAGAATGGGAAACAAGCTGAAGAGAACAGAGTGACTAAGTACTCAGTGTAATTCAGGTCACACACACACACACACACACACATACACACACACTCAAAAATAATAATAAGGTAAGAAGAGAGAGTGATCCATCTGGCAGCAGGGGCTGGGGAGAGCAAAGCTCTTTTATGAAGATAAAGAAAGGCCCACTGAGTAGGTGGCATTTGAGATATGAATGACCAGGGGCATATCTCTAGGTGAAGGTTGGGTTGGAAACAGGCAGCCAGACCAGTCCAGGGTGCACCACTGAGACATCTTGTCAACTGGCTGGGATGGTGCCTTCTACTGCCCTTCCTGTGCATTACACTCATTCATGTACATGTCTCTTCTTCCATTTCTTTTTTTTAATTCCTCTTCTTTGACCGAGCACACAGCTTCAAGAGGGACGCACATGGAGTGGTGAGGGAGGAAGGGGACGTCTGTCTAGCCAATCAGATCAGCCAAATCAACGCTGGCGATCAATGGGGTGATAAATGTTGCAGCCAGGTTGCCCTCACATCCTTTTCTTCCCTATTTTGAGTCCAGCACAATTCAGCATCTTCCACTAGAGTGAGACAAGAGCCTCCAGAGGCTTATGCTTACTTCCCTCTGGTCTCCTGCCCGCACAGCCTCTCAGGCAGAGTTCGCTTGGATTTGTGGTTTCAGATTTAAGGAAACACACACACACACACATACAGACACACACCATACATCAATAATTTAAAGATAACTACAATTTTGCTGATTTCTTTTCTTCCCACTATGTCCTATCGCCCACATATTCTTCTTTATTGGGATAATTTTCTACTTTGTCAGAATAAATCCCCAAGCAATATTCTTTTTTAAAAAAGATTTTTAAAAACTTATTTTATTTTTAGAGAGAGGGGAAGGAAGGGAGGAAGAGAGGGAGAGAAACATCAATGTGTGGTTGCCTCTCGCGTGCCCCCCTACTGGGGACCTGGCCCACAACCCAGGCATGTGCCCTGACTGGGGAATTGAACTGGCGACCCTTTGGTTCGCAGGGAGACGCTCAATCACTGAACTATACCAGCTGGGGACCAAGTAATATTCTTTTTCTAATAAAAATAAGCTTATTATTGCATATAAGGATATAATCAGTTTTAATCACTTTTAGTTGGATAATTCAGATTTTGGATCATCCAACTGAAAACTGAGAAGTGAAATCTAGAGTTGGTATAAATATGTTCTGGGGTCCTTGTTAAATTTAGTAGGCTTTTTCTTCAGTATTTTCATGACTTAAGCATTCCTGTGACAATTAATGAAGTCCATTACAATTAACACATTTTTTGAAATATACTTTAAAGGATTAATAGTCATGGGAATGTCTAAGGAAAAAACAAGTTATTATTCTAAGTAGGGTCAGGGCATGTGGCAACATGAGACCAGCTACTACAAGGTAAGGTGTGCGGTCAGTTTTCAGTAGCCTAGACTGTAGCTATGAAAAAGGTGCAAACACATAAGGTGGACAACATAGATGCAACCAAAGAATGAAAAGAGAAACAGTGGTATCTTGGAGGCAAATACAATTTGCTCCAAATGAGGTAAATTTTTATATAGTTTCTGTACCAATGCTTTAAGATATAACCTGCTAAGTCCCTAGCTCCTTAAAATGCAAACTCTAATTTACTGCAAAATCTTGTTTCCTTATATTCTGAGGGCCTAAGGGTTATAAGGCTGGTGAAGTATGGAAAGGAAAAGGGGAGAGAACCAAACTTTTGGATCACTCAAATTAAGACCCATCTTCCATCTGGCAGTTTTAAGAATCCACTGGGAGATTAATGAAACATTCACTCTGTAGAGATGACGGACCCCAAGGCCCTCCCTGCCACCTTGCCAGATGCTCTAAACCCCAGCTGCCAGTGATCCAACTTCCTGGCCAGAATTTGAGGCTTTGGTTATCAATCACAGGGGCTGATACTAGCACTTTCCAGAGTCTGACTTGGGTCGCATAGCACATACTGAAGAAAGGGAAATTTAGCCCTGGCTGGGGAGCTTAGCTGATTAGAGCATCATTCTCCTACACCAAAGTTGTGGGGTCAATCCCCGGTCAGGGCGCATACAAGAATCAATAGCCAATGACTGCATAAATAAGTGGAACAAAGATCGATGTTTCTCTCTCTAAAATCAATAAATTAAAAAAAAATTTTTTTAAAGAAAAGGAAAATTTAGACCAGCATAGTGTGAAAATGCATGTAACAGGGCAGTCTACAGGCCAGCAGCATCCGACCACCCTGAAGCCTCCCTGTAGGTAAACAACCACCCTATCATGCTGAGGGCCAGAGACCACAATATTATAGAGACATCTGCTTTGCAGGGCTGTGGGTTGCTCAGCAGGGAGATCTGGCCTTGCTTCTCCAACTGGGAAGCTGAGCTCCCAGAGACTTGGAGGCTGAAGAGACTTGGAGGCTTGGAAAAAAGCCTCCAAGATACTTGGAAAAAAGAAACTTGGAGGTTTGGCTGGAGAGAGACTTGAATCTGGTGCTCCCAACACCCACTGAAGATGGCATCTGGTATGAGTGAAGGTATTGTTTCCTCCTTTTGGAATTCTCTGTGCTCCTCTCTGACCACAACCTGCTGCCAGACTTTGGGTCTGATCAGTTTAACAAAGGTTACCACCCCCTGGAGCCAGGCAGAGATCAGAGGTAGCTGAGAAACGGTTAACTCTTCCTCAGTCCTGGTCATCATGCTTCTGAGAGGCTTAGCCAAGCCAGACCCCACTCCTACCCCGGAAGATAAAATCATGGACATGAATTTGGTCTGCACCTAGCTCACAGATGCCAGAAGCAGTTGGCAATCTTTGTATCTCTGGCCCCCTCTCTCTCTGCAGTACCATCTTTCAGCTTGTGCAGGGTGGAAACTTCCCACAGGCACCAAATCCCAAGAAATCAAACCAAACTACAGTGGAGGGGGCCCTGGAAACATAATGGTAGCTGAGGCAGTGGGGATTTGTCCCACTTCTCTTTTTCTGCCCAAAGAAAAGAGTTCGTGGGATCACAGCCTTATAGACTGACAGAGCTGAAGGTCCCTACAGACCATGGCAGTTCACGCCCTCTCAGAAAATTGCCTCCTCAAGGAAACTCATATCCAGCACATGGCTGATGATGGGATGGAGGGTAGGGGTGGGGTGGGGAGTTGATATGAGAGGCTCAGAGATGCCTGTTGGCCTTTCCTGCTCCCCTTGGGGTGAAGACTGTACACTTAGGGAAGCAGCAGCAACAGGAAGCCATGTTCCACCATTGACTTGTGGTCAGAAGAGCAAAGCAGACAGGCACAGGGAAGCTGGTGAGACATGTCAAAGTTCCAGAGAGGGTAAGATGGAAGAAGCAGCTGCCTGTCCAGTGCTCCCAGCTCCCGGGTCCCCTCCTTCTGAGGCCCAACCTTCCTTTCTGCCACGGGCTCCCCTCCCTTGTGCTCAGCCAAGGGCAGAGTCACAACCCAGCCCCTCCGTGACAAGAGCAGGGTGTTATCCAGGGTAAGGGTACTTCTAGAATGGGACAAGAGTGAAACAAAGCATTCCACGTCCTCTTTATGTCACTGCCATCTGGATTCTCTAAAATTAACCTGGAATTTATTCCACAAACAGGGCTACCCTAACAAGCACAAGACTAATATAAATGGCTGACTGCCTTCATCCATGGTGACGTGCCCATGCAGAACCCACTCCCTAACCAGCCCTGAGCCCATGACTCCTTCACTGCAGCAGAATCCGCAGATGGAGGTACAGCCCGGGGCCCTTTCTTACCTCCAGCATCGGGACTCAGCACGGAATCCCTGGACATTATTGTCCCCTCCAATCAGGTACACGAAGTTGTTGAGCACTGCGATGCCCTGGTTGGACATGCGGGGGGCCAGAGAAGCAGTGAAGTGCTTCCACTCTCCCAGAAGGGGGTTCAGGTACTTGGCCTGGTCACTGAGGACAGTGGATGGTGTAGAGTGAATGCCTCCGAAGCCCACGACACACTGGAAGTCCGATCGCAGCTCCGTGTGTGGGCCCTGCAGGCTAGGCTGTAGGCTCTCATTCCGGTGATACATGAGAGCATTGGCTACTGTGTCTCTCAGTGGGCTGGGGTCTAGCTTGTCGTGCAGCCGCTGGAGGACCTCGGCTTCCATTAGAGGAAATCGCACAGTCTCAAGAAGCTTGGGGGGCTCATGCAGTGAGATCTGGTCTGCCTGTACCTGCTCCGGGGTGTAATGGTAGAGAAGGGCGCCTTCATACACCTCAGTCTCGCAGGAGACCTCCAGGCGGTTGCTGCTGAGGAGGGAGTAGACCTTCTCCAGAGGAAGCTGGCGATACTTATCAGTCCTGGAGAAGGCCACAAAGTTTTTGAGGATGTAGGTGTCCAGCTGCTTGGTCAGGCGGCTCAAGTCAAATAGCTCTGCCAGCCGGTAGACATCAAGGATGTTCTCCTCATCCACCCAGGACATGAGGAAATCACAGCAGAAATGGATGATTTCTGGGATCTGTGAAGAAAGTAAGAACCCATTCAAGCCTGGGAAATGGTGTCTGGGCACAGAAGACAGCCATGGCAATTACGTGGCTTATGAGGCTGTCCTTTGAAGCAGGCCCCCCTCAACCATCCCCAACCTTTCTTGTAGCAGAGGCTGGTGCAGCCTCTTTCCCCAACACCAGAGACAACTGGGGCTCACTGCAGAAGGACTGGGTTTAAATCCTGACTCAGAAGTGATTTGTGGGATGCTCTTAAGCTCTCTGAGACTCAGTTTCCTCATCTATAAAACAAGGATAAAGCAGAGAGGAATAATTACAAATGATATCATGCACAGGAACTCCCCAGCACAGAGTGAACCCCGACATACGTCAGTTGCCTTTTAGATCAAAAGGACTGGATCTCCAGAGAAGCTGGAAGCTGCACAATAGCCACATGTCAGCTGTCCCTGGTTTGAAATGCACCCAGGACCCCTACCCTGACCCCCCAGCTCTCTAGAGGACACTCAGCTCCTTTCTCCTGCCACAACCCCATTCAACTGGAGGCCCAGCCAAAGTTTCAGGCCCAGGAAATCCATCCCCTGCCCCAGGAGAAAGGCCCAAGCTACCCACTAACCACCACCAGCAGGGCATTCCCAAACACTACCCCAGCACCTATCCTGGGAACCTGACTCAGAGTTCTTGAAAAGCTCAAAGCCATCCTGCCTGGGCAGAAGCCTGCTCAACCCAGTATCAAGGGGGCTCCCAGGTGGCCTATCTTCCCTTTCCCAACTGTGCAGAAGACCCAGTGGGTTGGAAGGAGGGCAAGAGAGAGGACGACACTTAGATGGGAGCTGAGACTTGAACCACAGGGTTAAAAGGTACCCTGTGATTAGATATCCAAAGCATGGCAGGATAAAGGAGATAGAGGGAAGGGCTCTAGGGGAAGCTGCCAAGGTACTGCTAAATTCTTTAAAAAACAGGACTTGGGAATTTCTCTAAAAACAGGAATGCCTCACTGGTCCAGCATATCGACAAACTGACCAGTGCCCACAGAGTAATTCTGCCGGCACCTGAAGTTTAAAAATAAACGTTTTTAATTTTGTCTGACCCAAGATATTTAGTACTTGCCAGGTGGTATGTTAAAGGGCTGAATGGAAACTTACAAAGTGCCAGGCACGTATTTCCCCACATGAAATAACCCCAGAGTGCTTTGCTAGGTCCCTAAAGTCTTCCCTCGACCTTTTGTTTTCTCTCCTAGCCAGCACTTCTACTTTGCTTCTTCCTCCTAAAAAGACCACTTCTGATTTGTCATGGGCAGGACACCGAGGACCAGGTTCTGGGTGGAAGGTGAGAGCAAACTGCCCTCAGTGGGCCTAGAGAAGCAGCTCCTGTGGAACCAAAGCCTCTCACACAGGGCTGTGCAGCTTGCTCTTTCCCATCCTCATCAGAGCAGCGGGCCCTCCACCAGGTCGGATCTCACGGAGGAAATCACCTCAGGCCCGCCCCACAGGAGCCTCAGTGGACAGAACTCGTTTGCTGGGGGTGGCTCAGAGCAGGTGGTCTCACTGGAATTCAGACCCAGGTTCCTGGGGACACCATCAAGAGTCTAGCACAGGGCACAGCATATGGGGGGTAGGGAAGGTTACCAACAGCTAGCGGCTACATGAACAAACATGATCTGGTGTGCCTATGGACTTGGAACTGTTATGCCAAGTGAAACCTGCTTTAAAAAGCATCATTGCATAGAAGCCCAACATATTAAAAATAAAACAAACAGAGCTGGGCTGTTCAAGGTGAAGTGGGGGCTCCCTCTCCCGTGCTGTCCCCCAGAATGGCTTTGGAGGTGCTAAGAAGCACTGGCCAAACCTCTGCCATAAGTGACCTGGAGAGGTAGCAGGTCTCTGAGCTGATGGGTGGAAAAGGGAAAGTTGTGTGTTGAAAGATGGTTTGGTATCAGTGTGCATGATGGATTCAGAGAAGAGAAGGCAGGGGCCAGATGGGAGGTATAAATGGAGGGCAAAGATGAGGACATGGAAACAGAGGACAGATAATATTTATAAGGATGACTTGTCCAAACTTGGACACAGGGAATGAAGATGAAAGGGCTCAAGGAGACATGGAGGCTCTGGCAGAATGGTCATGGGACATGGACTGGGGAAGTAGGAAGAGGAGCACACAGTGAAGACAAGACAATGATGGCAGTGAGTCCCTGGGTGGAGAGCTGAATATGGGACTTAGGTGTTGTCTGAACTGGATGGGGGTTTCCAAAGCAAAAATGACCAGGGTATGGGGACAGAAGAAATCTCTGAATAAAAGAAGACTGGGAAATTCTTCTGTCATAAAGGCCCACCCTGGCTCAAGTCCACCTACCTATCATGTACAGCCAGGCGAGCCTTACTCAAACCAACCTACAAACAGGAGCTGGGCTCCCACCCACCACTCCGAGGGTAATGGCACAAGAAGTGCAGGGTGGGCCTCCAGATGCCCTGAACAGTCGGCTTATCTATACTTGACTTTTTTCTGACTGCCCCAAATGTACTCTGATTTGAAAAAAAGTCGGGACAATGAATTCAGTGTAGCTGTCTGAGAGACAGCTCTTAAGAGCAAAGCATGCGCAGGCCCAGCCTGTGTAACTGCGCCAGCATTGTCAGGGGTCAATGCAGTCTTCTAAAACTTAAGCCACACTTGTCAAAGCCTCAGAAAACTTTTTGAATTCTGTAGGAAAAGAAGTATTTAAAGTTCAATAACAAAGGGAAAAGCAGTTTGAGAGTTCAATGAGGCCAAGTGGAGAGGACAGGCAGAAAGGGCCTATGTGACAACACTGTGGGGGGAGGGGGGGGAGTTCAACCACGCCAGATGCCAGCACCCAGAGGATGTCACGGGCTTGACTTCGGTCACTTGTTTACATGTGGGACCTTTTTAGTGGCAGGGAGGCCCAGAAAGACGGAAAGGAACCAGCAGAAAAGCAGAGGGAAAAGGCAGAGGAGGAACCTGGATCTGAAGATCTTCAGAGCAGTTCTGCTTCGGTGTTCAAAGCTGGACAAGCCAAGCACGACCCGGGAGCCTCCAGCCCACTCCACAGTCTCCCTTACTGCCTCATGTCCCTGCAGGCACTCAGGGAAACCATACCTAGGTATGGGTCTGCCTTGCTCCAAAGAAGTAAGCCTCACCTGAAGCTGACAAGCGGCAACCAACGTCTCCTGGACATTGCTCAGGCTGAGCTCCAGCTCTGAAGTGTATATGAAGTGCAGAATTTGGCACATGGCATTATAGGACACGCCGTGGATTAGGACCTCTTCCTGCTCCATTTCCTTCAATCCTCCAGCAAACATACCTCTGCAAAGTGAAGACATGAGACAGCGGAGTTATACTAATTTGGACACCCAGACCAGGCTACAAAGAGAATGAGCATCTGGAGCAAGGAGCAGGCTGACCCATCATCAGTGTGTGACAGGACACTGGCTCAATCTGAGCACTGAGTCATCCCACAAAATGCACCCACAAACTTCTGACCAAGTTTGGGCGGAATTGCCCTATCTCCCCTTTCATGTGTCCCAGGGAGTTAAACATGAGCTCCCGGGGCGCAGAGATGACGTCTGGCTTGCTTTTTGCTGCACCCACTAGTACACTTCCTAGATCACAACAACAGCCAAGAGCATGTTATGAAAGAATGAATGAATGGGAAACAATAAGTCATTCCATTCAGTATATACTCACTGAGCACCTAGTAAATGCCAGGTACCATTCAAGAACAGAAGAAAAGAAGTAACAAGTAATGTGTAAGATTCCTACACACACAGAATTTCATGCAAGCGAGCGTGACAAACAACAAAGAAGCAAGGTATCTCAGATTGTGGAAATGCTGCAAAGAACTCAACAGGGCAATGGATCGAGGAGACCATGGTTGGGAAAGCAGAGCAGGTAGAGAGCAATGTGGGGCAGGGCGGATCCAATCGGAGGAACTGAGATGAGACTGAACAATGCCTCACCAGGCCTGGGTGAGTGTTCCAGATGGAGATGAACACCCAAGTCCCGGGCAAGAACAAGCTTGGCACACAAGCAGCCAGGGCAAAGAGGAGGTGAACTGAAGGTATGACACAGGGCCAGGTCTTCCTACCCCCAGGGCAGGATAGAGTCCGGACTGAAATCCAAGCATAATGAGACGCTGTCAGGGGATTTTATGCAGGAGGATGATGTGATGAGCTGACTGATTCTTCAAATTTGGGTGCTGTTGGTCAGAGTGGTGGAGCTAAAGGAGAGGTGAGAAGGTTCCTCCAAGCCTGGCAAGAGCCGCATGGCTGGAGAGCTGTGCCTGAAACTACCCTGAGGGGGTTTGGAGAGAACATGCTGGCAGACTGAATCTAGCAGAGCACAGGAAGAATCAGGCTCTTGACTGGGGTCATGGTGCAGCCAGCTGGGCAGATGGGGACTTGAGAGGAACAGGGTCAGAGAGGGCAGTGGGAGTCCCACTGTGGCACCATCAGTGTGATACACCCATGAGGTATCCCAGTGGAGCATTAATTAGGTGTTCAGAGGAAGAAACTGGTGATCAGGATAGGAATCAGGGCTAAAATATGCAGTCAGTAACAGGGAGATGACAGAGTAGTTATTTTTTACAGTTTGTTTATTTTTCAACTAGGTTAATACACATACATAGTAGGAGACTTAAAATATATGAAAGGATAAAGTCTCTCTCACTCCTCTGCTCCTGGCCATCAGTTCCTCTCCCCAGGGCTGCCCTATCACTAGAGGCAGTCCACATATCTGCACTCTTTTGACTTAATACACCTTGGAAATGGATTCTTACTGGTATACATAGTGCTGCCCCTCTCCCTATAAATGTTATCATAACTAATTTAACCCAATCTTGCTGGGGTGCACTTGGGTTACTTTCCCACAACATTTTATGTGACTGCAAGGATTAATTCCTACAAAAGCAATTGCTGGGACAAAGGCTTTATATACATTTACACTTCGATAGTACTGCCTACATGCTCTCAACCTTGTAAGGGAGAAACCTTATAATCAATGGGACAGATAATCTCATCAAATGTTTAAGAACCATGTCTATCTTCTTTTCTGAAGAGTCCAGATTCTTTGCCCATTTTCTATTAGACTCTGTCTTGTCAATTTGTAGCAATCATTTTTGGATGAGATGAACTTCTTTTTTCTACCTCAATTTTTTTTATTTCATAATATGTATTAATATAGGCAGGGCCAGTCTCCTTTCATTACCTTTGTTTTTCTTCCAGAGTTTACTGGTCACTGCTTGTTTTAAATTTGAACTTTAGAATCAGTTTGTGCAATTCCCCCTAATAAACCCTCTTGGTATATTTAATGGAAACATGCTAAAAATCAAGGTTGATACAGAAAGCACCAACATCTTTGTGACACACACAGCGGGCTTGTCTCTCCCAAGCCAGCCCCTGACTCTTTTCGGAGGTCTTGCAGGTCATCTCCCCAAAGTCTTGGCATAAACGTGTCATGTTTATTCCTAGACATTTTACTCCACATGCAGCCAACCAGCGCGCTTTCCCATACTCCAAGGTACTTTGACTCACTCTGGGGCAGTCTGACCAGCTCTCCTGGACTTTCCAGGACTGTGCCATTGTGAGCCTGACACGTCCACACTTTTAATAGTGGTGATGACAATGCTAGCGCACTGACCCCCACTCCTCCTGGCAAGATATGGGCACTTGGATTGACTCAAGTATGTTTTCTCACCTTAAGAAAAAGGATCCATGTAATATATGGACCTTGACTGGATCCTGAATGGAGGGGAGAGGGAAGAAATATAAAGCATTTTGGGGACAATCAAGAAAATTTAAATATGGCCCTGGCTGGTGTGGCTCAGTGGCTTGATTGCTGGCCTGTAAACCAAAGGGCTGCTGGTTTGATTCCCAGTCAGGGCACACTCCTAGGTTGCAGGCCAGGTCCCCAGTGGGGGACATGTGAGAGGCAACCACACATTGATGTTTCTCTCCTTCTCTTTCTCCCTCCCTTCCCCTCTCTCTAAAAATAAATAAATAAAATCTTTAAAAAAAAGAAAAAAATTTAAACATGAACTTAGTATCAGATTAAATTATGGAATAATTACAAATTTTCTTAGATTTATAATGGCATTATAGGTATGTTAGTGAAGGTCCTTTTTCTTAGAGGCACCCTGAAGTATTCTGAGAAAAAAATAATCATATCTGCAACTTACTCTAAAGTAAATATGGTATAATGTTGATAACTGATGAATCTAGGCAAAGGGCACAGATGTTCACGTGCCTATCTTTCAACTTTCCTGCAGGACTGACATTTTTCAAAATGAGAGTTAAGGAGGGAAAAAAAGCTGACAAAAATAAAATACATATCCATTCCTTTTTTTTTTGTTATTTTTAATCGAATATGGATATTTCATTCTTTACCATATTCTTACTACTTTTATGTAACTCTGAAAGTATGTCAAAATACTAACTTAAAAAGAGAAAAAAAATTTAAAAGATGTTCATAATTCATACCCATTAGGATGGTCACTATCAAAAAACAAAAAACAGGTATTGGTGAGGATGCAGAGACATAGGAACCCTTTTGTAACCGCTGGTGGAAATGCAAAGTGGCATAGCTGTTGTGGAAAACAGTATGGTGGTTCCTCAAAAAATTAAATATAGAATTACCACATGATCCAGCAATTCCACTTCTGGGTATACATCCAAAAGAGTTAAAAGTTGTGTCTCAAAGAGATATGTGCACACCCATATTCATAGCAGCATTATTCACAATAGCTAAGAGGTAGACCCAAGTGTCCATTCCATTCACAGACAAATGGTTAAACAAAATGTGGTGTACAACTGAATATTATTCAGCCTTAAAAAGGAAGGAAATTCTGACACATACTTCAACATGGATAAACCTTGAGACATATACTAAATGAAAGAAGTCAGTCACTAAAGGACAAATATATGATTGCATTTATAGTCATCAAATTGATAGAAACAGAAAGAATAATGGTTACCAGGAGCTGGCGAACAGGAGAAAATGGGGAACTGTTGTTAATGGGGACAGAGTTTCAGCTTTGCAAGATGAAAAAGTTCTGGAGATTGGGTGCACAACAATGTAAATATACTTTAACACTACACTAAGCTGTACATTTAAAAATGGTTAAGATGATAAATTTTATGTTTTTAAAAATCGCAATTAAATGTTTGCTGAGTATCCAGAAGCAGGGTACTGATCAAATAAGTGGAGGGCACAGGCGCCACAGAACACTCTGCAGCACAAAGAAAACGAGGGCCACCTCTGCTCCCTGGATGTCACAAGCAGATGTCACATGTGCCAGTGAGTTGCCTCTGATGTGCAGTGGAAGGAAGGAACGTTTTCTGTGTCAGCATGTTCAGTCCCCAAACCCCTCCCTATTCCTCTCCCAAACCCTTTGAGGCCAGGTGTGCTTCAGAATTCAGAAGCTTTCAGGTGGAGAAACACTATATGTGTGCTATAGGATAGTCATATTCCAGTGGGGTCTGGGTCAGCACTTCATATCCAAGCATCTTAATATTTCAGAAGCAAAATATATAAAGACTCCTACTAAGTAGCATAAAAATATAATTAGCCTTATATCAGTTCAGAGGTTCTGTAGTTTAATGAATTTGTGCCATACTTAAAAAACATAAAAAACTTGTGGAAAAAAATGGCAACGTAGGAGAACCCAGGTTCCCCCTCTCCCCACAAAAATCAATGACTGGACAGCTATTCATAAACAAAAATGGCTCTGGGAGACCTCTAGAGTGCACTTAGGAAGTTTTAGCAAGAGTAGAACAACAAAAAAACTTCCAATTTTAGAGTTTTGGGGGTTTCAGAATTATGGACTAGTATTTGCAAAACCAAACAGTGTATGAACGAATAGGAGTGTTTAAAAATAGTTGCCTTGGGGCTCTGGCTGGGTAGCTCTGTTGGTTCGAGCCAAGATTGCGGGTTCAATCTCTAGTCAGGGCACATACGAGAAGCAACCAACAAATGCATAAATAAGCGGAACAACAAATTGATGTTTCTCTCTCTCTCTCTCTCTCTCTCTCTATCTCTAAAATCAATAAATAAAAACAAATTTAAAAAATATATATTTGCCTTGGTGGGAGGGACAGGGTTATGTGTCATTTCACTAGTTTCCCACCTATTCAAAAGCACTGCAGGAATGGATGTGGAATGTTATCACATGCCCACTCACCTGGTCAGTAGATGGTTATACGCTGGGTCACCTTTAATTAACACCTTACATTGTAAGGAAAATTCCCTAACATGGAACTAGCTTTCATTATAAGAACGAAGCCCTCCTAGGCCAGGCTCTGCTGCTCTGCAGTAACATGAGGTTCGGTGGAAACATGCCTGGGTCTCATTGAAGATTTCACACTCTCATTCAAAATCCAACTGAAATTTTCTGTGTCTGCTGTCTGTTCAATTCCGATACCAATGTACATAACTTTCATAAAAAATTTTGGAAACTTTCTTTTTCTCTGCTCTGGGAAAGTCTAAATGACATTTGAGTCTGTTTCTAAAAGGCATAACTCCCGCAGGACACACTTGAGTTGCTTGCTTTTGTGGAGCATATAACTTTCTCTTCTGGGAGTAAAGCCTGACAATTTATATTTTCTAGAAAAAACACTAAGAGAGAAGAGAGAGAGGAGATGGTCCAGGGAGGCTGTATATAGAAGAGCCCTTGGGTCCCTCTGACACACAGGGATAGGGAGGAACATAGGAACCGGACCAGGAGTAGAAAGAGTAATGTGAACACAGGGTCATGGGAGCCAAAAGAGACATGCAATAGACAGCTATTAAAACAAGGGAAAAAAAGATCTTAGGTGCAGTGTGACCCTTCAATTCCTAAAC
Source organism: Mormoops blainvillei (assembly GCA_004026545.1). Classification (NCBI taxonomy): domain Eukaryota; kingdom Metazoa; phylum Chordata; class Mammalia; order Chiroptera; family Mormoopidae; genus Mormoops; species Mormoops blainvillei. The sequence continues at coordinate 113,025 of PVJD01003547.1, read as the reverse complement.
CATGCATGAGTGTACACCAATGGAGGCTTCCTGCAGAGATGGGGGAAGGGTGCCTCCCAGGACAAGGGTAATCCAACTCTCTGCCCACCAGGGGTCAGCCTTCGCAGGGAGGAGCCAGCCCTGAGAGCCAGAAGCTGGGGAAAGGTGAGGCACAACTGGAAAGCTCCCCAGAGAGGAGGCTCCTCTACTGGGCCTGGAAGGAGATAATGTTTTGCAGGGAAGGAAAGGCAGAGAAGGGCAGCACTACTGAGAGTAACAGCAAAAGCGGAGGGAAGAAAGCCCAGAGCATGACAGGATAACAGTCCATCTGACTGCACAGCTTCCCTGAGGAGGACAACCAGGCAAACAGTAGAAGAGGAAACTGGGACAGGGGCCCCTCTCACTAACTTGGCATGATCTGGGCAGCGATTCTCAGCCCTGTGTCAAAACACATTTTTACCAGTCTTACTGGGAGGAAAAAAAAATGGTCATCATTTTAAACTGAATCAAATAATAAACATGTTAAAGCTTGAGAATGATGTATGTCATGCATATATATCTGAGATAAGCCTCGGTTCTCCCAAAGTTGTTGTCACTCCCCTATTCCCATTCCCAATGGAAGGGGGTGTTAGTATGCAGAGTAACCATGCCTGAGAGAGGAACACTTCCTGCGAGAGGCCCACCTGAGGGTGGCTGTGGAAGGGACTAGAAATCACTCTTGGAGGATGTGGAAAGCCATAGTAGGTTTCTGATCAAATAGGGAAAGGTAGTGTCTGTAACTACTGTTTAGAAAGAACGGTGTAGCAGTGAGTCAGGAAGGCCTGCATGAGGGGAGGAGTTCGAGCCTGAAGGGCTTTCAGGGTGCATCGAGAGGTCCAACTGGCTCTACAGCCTTGTTGGCCTCTCCCTCACAGGCCCTAAGCTGGCTGTCCCTTGCTGAAAGGGCCTCAGTGCTGGGCCTTCTAGGCAGGTGGCTCTCAGCAACCCCACGCTGCTGTAAGTCCTGTATGTTATCTTAAAGCTGAGTAACAGCATCAGCTGAACACCCCTGTGGAGCGAAGGGACATTGCTATCCCTGCACATGTTTGCCCCAATGCACCACCGGGTCACATTCTCCATAAACTCCTGGAGACCAGGAGGCACTTAAACCATAAAAAAAAATTTGCTCAGTAGTTCCTAAAATCAATAATGAGAACTACAACCAAGACTTGAAGACTAAATGGAAGGACTCAGGAGGCCATGGGTAGGGCTCACTCCCTCTAGCCTCATCCCAACTGTGAGAAATGGGGATAGTGGTACCAACTCCTCCCAATGTGCCCAGTGTGGGATGGGCTCATGCAGGAGACCATGGGAAACCCCAGAGGGTCAAAGGTTGAAACCCAAGGGGTGAGAGGGTGTAAGCCGGGAGGTATATGGCCAGGCAAGGGCACAGAGGGGTGACTCCACACATCACATAGCTGTGTGGACCATGTGTATACAACACAAATCACCTGGCCTCGGTTTCAGCACCCACAGGGACCCTATGTCCTGAGAAGTAACCAGGGTTCATGAGTGTGAGCTTCCAACCAGCATTATAAGAATGCCCTGGGGAAGGGGGGAGCGCAGGGATGTGGTACTGAAAGACTGAGATGTAAAGTGTCAAAATATATATATTTTTAAATGTGTGCCTGTGTAGAGAGAAAGCAAATATGGTAAAATGTTAACAAGTAGTATTTAGGTGTTTATAATACTATTCTTTCAACTTTTCCTACAAACTTGGTATTTTTCAAAATGAAATGTTGCAAAGTCAGAGTAAAGTTGAAAGAAAACCTGTTTTATACCAGGGTATTATACTTATAGCAGAAAATTCATTTTATAAAGTACGATATTACAGGTAAAGCCAAGTATATGTTTAAAGAAAAAGAGAACATGCCCTAGAGATGAACGGTTACAAGAAAAACCCTCCTGTCTCTCTTGCTGCTGACCAAGTCGCCAAATAAGCAGTAGGAGCCTCTAAGGGTGAAGGGGGCACCTGGTAGCTTCTAGCTGGTTCCCCCGGCCCACTCGTGTCAGTGCCAACACATCTGCCCAGTGGAGCCAGGATTACCTATTATTTTACTTACAAGAACAGGTGTATGAAACTCACCTGAAGTAATCACAGGATGCAGCCAGCAGGATGCGATGGGCTTCAATGTGTCTCCCCTCCACCACCAATACTACATCAAAGAGGATGCCGCTGTCCCGAAGAGCCAGTAGCCCCCGGAGCAGGGCCTGGGAATGCTGTGTACTTCGGTAGGTGTTGTTGACACAGTGTGGGGGTGAGGGCTGCGCAGGCAACTTGCACAGCTGGGTGAACTCCTGCTCCTCTGCCATTCTGACCACTGCACCAGACCTCACCACCTTGGCCGTCAGCTGGCAAGACAGAGGGGATGGGGAATGAGCCAGGGAGAAAACACTCTAGGTACAACTGACCAGCTCTGCTCCCAGTAGCACGAGCTGCTCACCAAGCTCCTGTTCCTCCATCCAGCTTACCTGTGCTTTGTGCTCTCAAACACTCTTAATTCCCTCTCTCCTCCCACCACTTGTCCAGACTTGGGACCTTCTTTCTGATGACCTGTGTCCCTTCATTGCCAAGAGTCTTCATCCCACTGTATCTCCTTCAGCACTACTGTGAAACGGAAGGGCTCTGGAGACAGACCAACCTAAACTGAAGCTCCCTCCCTACCATGGACTTACCAAATGATCAACCTGAGTCTCAGGTTCCTCAACTGAAAAAAGGGAAATAGTAAAAGATGAACATAAAGCATCTGCAGAGACCAGGTTCTCAATAGCTCTTTCTCTCTCCCATGGAGAAAGAACAAAACTGAGTTTCTCTATGCAAGGATGAATGCATAAAAATTACAACAGGCACTTGGTTCTCCAGTGAGACACTCTCCCCGTATTTGTCCTAGGACCATTAAAGTGGCTATCACCCTGAAGGAGGTGGGATCTTTGCCAAGAACAGCTAATGTGACTGACTGCTGTTTTCTCTTGTAATCTCAGGAACATAAAGGTATTTACTGTAACATCCATCTCTCCCCCAATCTGCTTACTGTGTGGCCTCAGATAAGTGACTTCTCTTTGAGCCTATTTGCTCTTCCATAAAATGGGGATAATCATAGCATCTACCTCATTGAGATGTTATGTGGAGGTGGATTATATATTGAATACAACAAACATGTACAAGGCCTTAGCAAAGTGCCTGGCATATAGTAAGTGCTCAATAAAGGCAGTGGTTATTTTTAAAAATTCCAACAGGCCTGAGTGGTGGTCAGGAGTCCCAGGGAAGGGTCCAGGACCCGCCTTCTTTACAGAGATTCTGAGATTCAAGGTTATCTGCATTGTGTTTTAAATTCAAGGTTACCTTCTAATATTTGAGTCAGCATGTCTAAAAAAACTGATTTGAGTGAAAAAAAAAAAACTGTTTTGACTAGGAGGCTCAGAAGCTAATCAGTAGAACAAACCTACTTCAAACACATTTTGGCCACGTACTCAGAACCAACCAGAAGTGACTATAGAAAAGCTGGCTGCTCTAGATCAGGGAGTAGCCAGTCCTGTACCACATGGTACAGCCAAGCTTTGCACTCTCCAGACCATAGCACAGCCAATGAGCCAGAGGCAGAGAGGGCCTTGAACATCTGCCTTCCCACTTCCAGCTACTGCACTAGCCCCTCTCCTAAATGCTTCTTCTCCAATTCCCTACTGTATCTTTACAAGAGAAAATGACATAAAATTTGCCAAAAAGAAGAGGTCTTTGCTTACGACTGGGGCTCAGGATCACACCCTTCATTGCTTCCTCCTCTTCTACAATCTGCTTCCCATACAGTATGCTCAATTTTCCTCTGTACTGGCCTCACAGTAGGCCTCCGCCCACCCACTCCATCTTCCTTTCCACCTTGCTGACCAAACTCTCTTGCCTGGAAATTCTGCCCTATGGCAACTCCTTCCTTCTTTTCTGACCTTTCAGTTAACACATCCTGCCTAAGCCCACCCCTTTCCCTCCCGTGCATTCCCAATTGCACCTCCAACTCAATTCCTAATCCAGCCAGCAGCCGTTCCAACTGGTCTAGTTTTGTTACTGTTACATCTACCATTTCCGTGTCAGAAACCTCATGGTCTCAATAATCTCTTTCCCTGTCTAGGACACAAGAACAGCCCTTGTATCCTATCAGACCCTTTAGTGCTATGCCTCCATCTTAGATGACCATCCCTTTATTCCTCCACAACCACCACTCTGAGTCAGACCACAGCACCCCAACTGGCTTCCTACCAACTGCCATATCCTCCCCAGCTCCTCAAAATGCCCCATAAGTGTTCCATCTGACTTCTCAAAAAGCTGGTTCCCTACTGCCTCCTACTTGGGGCTCCCCGTAATCTGGCTCAAAACACTCCTGCCCCTGTATCCTGTCACTAGCAGTGATTCCACAAAACACTAGACAACAGTGAAAATGAGCAATTTAGAAAACAGACTAGTCAACGTGGAGAAATCTCAAAGCCATACAGAAAAAGAACAGTACATTGCAGCGTATGTGTAGCACAATTGCCTTTACAAAAAGTTGGAAAACACATACAACACTACTGTTCAATACTTCTTACAGACAGGTGTTATGGTATAAAATAGTATACACACATTATGGGAATTGAGGGTCATGACTATCTCCAGGAATGAAAAAAGGGAATGCTTTTCTTTAAAAAAAAAAAAAAGATAAAATATTAGGATCTGTTAGGGAGAGGTGGTATGTTATTATCTGTACTTTTTCTGTCACTGTGAAATATTTAATCATTGAATTCTCAAACTTATTTTTGAATATGTAATATTCATGTGATTCAAATTCAAAAGGCACCAAATGGTTCAGTATATTTTGAAATTTAAATTTCCTCCCCACCTAAGGCCCTACCAGATCCTCTCCCAGAGGAAACTACAATTCCTTCCCCAATGCCCTTCCAGGTGGTACCTATGGAGTCACAAGAGAATTTGTCATTCTACATACCCCCCTTTTATTAGCTTTTATATATAACTTCATATACCTCCCACAGTCCATTGTATGGATAAACCATACTCTACTGAGCATCTAGGTTTCCTCCGATTGTTGACTATAGCAAACAATTTTGCATTGAAAATCACTGAGATGTGCCATATATGCAGCAGTTATCTGAGGAAAATTTCCTAAATATAGAACTACTGAATCATTTTAATTTTAGTGTATGTCATTTTAATGGATATTGCCAAAATGCCCTCCACAGAGAATGTACCAGTTTATTTCCCACCAGCAAAAGTATGAGAGCCTGATTCCAATCACTGTTTACCTCACCAGTAGTGTTTCTGTTATTTTTAATCCTCACCCAAAGACATTTTTTTCACTGCTTTTAGGAAGAAAGGGACATTGATGCTAGAGAGAAGCATTGATAGGTTGCCTACCATGAGGGGATCATACGTACCTAGACTTGGGGATGAACTCACAGCCTAAGTATGTGCCCTGACCCGGAAGTGAACCTGCAACCTCGAGACTACGCTCCACTCAAATGAGCCACACCAGTCAGGGTCAATAGTGTTTCTTTTTAATCTTTGTTGACTTAAAAGTTGAAAAACAGCAGTGTAATGACATTTTGGTAATTGACAAAATGATAAAAACTTAAGTCGAATGCAGTACATCCCTTGTGGTTCCTTCCCCATGCCTGCTTTTCTGAAATAATGTTGTGCCCTGGCTGGTGTGATCAGTGGATTAAGTGCCAGTTTGCAAACCAGAGAGTCACAGGTTCAATTCCCAGTGTAGGGCACATGCCTGGGTTGTGGGCCAGCTCCCCACTAGGGGATGCGGGAGAGGTAACCACCCATTGATGTTTCTCTTCCTTTGTTTCTCCCTCCCCCTCCCCCTAAAAATAAATAAATAAAATCTTAAAAAAAAAAAAAAAGACCTCAGGTTCTGGCCCTGCCCCCTGTTTAGGGGGGAAAAAAAAAAGAATGTTCTTAGGATCTCACTCCATGGTGCCCTCCCTTCTCCCATTCATTTTACTGGACTTTATCACGAAGCCTTCCCCCCCTAGATTAAGTTCCTCCAGCCCCATAATATTCTAGTCAGAAGCTTTATATCCCAAGTAGGTACAAACTGAAGGACATAAAACGAATTTTTTGAACTCATGAATGAGAGGCAAAAGCACTTTTGATGGATTTTTCAACTCAAACCATCTACTAGTGCATAGGCACCTACTGCTCTGTAGGGCCCCAAAACAGTTCCTGCCCTCAAAGAACTTCATTCCTTGGCAGCATGGAGCCAGGTCTGCAACAAAGGAAAAGGGACAGTTCAGGAAGACGAGACAAGAGAGTGGTTCCTAATTTCCAGACGGGGAAACCTTCGTTTGGGTGCCGACTGCGCGGCGCTCTGGAATGAGTCTCCCAGAAAGCAGAGTTGGAGCATCCTGACGCGCCAAATCTGCGGCCCTAGCCCGGCCCCACGGAGGCCCGGCGCGAGGGAGGCCCCGGGGAGCAGCCGCAGAAGGTGGTGGCTGCCCCGAGGCTCCAGCCCGCCCAAGGTTGGAAATAGTCAGAACTGGCGGTCGCTTCTTCAGGACCGGAGATGGCCCTGACAGCGCGATCTCCAGTTTCTCTCAAGAAAGAGCGCACGCTGGCGGGGCTGGGCTCCCTCGGCTACAGCCCCCGGGAACCCCTACCCTCGGCCTGGGCGCGCGGCTGTGGAAACTGAGGCTCGCAGGCCGAGGTCCAAGGTCACACCAGGTGGCGGCAGCCCAGCCTGGACCCGCCTGCCTGTTGCAGGACGCGCCCGCGCAGCGTCGAGGGTCGCTGCTGTGAAGGCCGCGCCTGGACCCGCTACGGGCAACAGGGCCGACAGGGGGCCAGGAGGCTCAAGGGCCCTGCTGCCGCGAGGAGGCCCCCGACCTCAGCGAGCGCCAGCTCCGATCCCCGCCACCCCCCGGGGGTCCAGCCCGCCGCGCCCCAGCCACGTCAGGCCCGCAGCTTTCCTCAGGCCGCCGCCCCCGCGCCTCCCGTCCACGCCTGCCCCCGCGTCGCCGGGACCCCCGCACTGCTTGCCCGGGTCCCGCGCTCTCAACCGGCGCCAGCCCCCTGTGGCCCGCGCTTCTTGCCTCCCTTCCCGCCCGGCCCGCGACTCGCAGCTCACCTGGAGCCGCTGTAAGCCGAGGCCGCACTCGCGGGAGGCGGGGGCGGGCTGGCAGCTGCGGGGCGGGGCTTCGGCTGCGTCACGTGTTCGCGCCGCGCAGGCGCCGGGCTGATTGCGACCGAGGCTGGGGGCACCCGGCGGCTGGTCCTGGGTGTGGCCCGGGATTAGGGGAGGGGCGCGACCCGCATCCGCCCCGTCTCGAGGATGGCTCAGGACTCAGCTCAGCCGAGGAGGGTGTCGCCGCCCGGGTGACCGTGCGTCTCCTCACCTAGCACAGCTCAAGGCACGAAACGGGGCTGAACGGATGAATGAGAGGGAATGCCTTTGCGTGAGGGTCGCACCCTATAAACCCATTTCCTCCTTCCTCCCCTGGTCCCTCCCTCGCTTCCTCCCTTACTCGTTCCCCGTCTCTCTCCTCTCTCTCTCCTTTCCCACTTATTACCTCCTTATTCATTTCCTTCCTCATTTATTCTCTTCTCCCTTTCTCATTCATCCATTCTCTTTCTTATTCCCTCCTTTGTTCCCTCCCCAAATTACACTTTTATTACCCACTTCCCTCCCTTTCTCCTCTCCTACTCCCCTCCCTCACTCATTCGCCCCCTCCTTCCCTGAGTCCCATAAGTCGACTGTGACTGCTGGTCTCCTGCCCTCTGCTGGATGTTGAGAGGCGATGAACACAGCCAGTGTGAACAGGTGTTTTCCTGTTTACTGGGATTCTGGTGTAAATCCAATTACCCGCCCAAAGGCTTGGTCCTAGCAAGGTCTAGGCATTCATTTTTCTCCGCCGTATCCCAAAGAGGCTCCCTTCCTCCGAGGCTCATCCGTAATGGGCGTGTCCAGAGCTTAGCCAGCAGAGCCTTCTGATAGAGGTAGGACCAGAGTGTCCTGTTCTGCCGGGTGGCCCGTGGTTAAAAAAAGAAAAGTCGAGGGGGATGTAGAAGAGAATGACCATAAGTGAAGGAGAAGCATGGTTCCCGCTGAGTCCAGAGAGCTGCCTGAGGGTCCAGACAAGAGCCAGAAGGGCGGGATCAGCCTGTGGCAACAGGTTCCCCATGGGAGTAGGCCTTAGCAAAGGCTTTCTGGAAAAGGTGACCTCCCCCACCCCCCAGTTCCAGCTGTGTAACAGATGAGGACTTTTAAAATTTTATTTATTTATTTATTTATTTTTGAGGAGGGACAATCTTCCTCCCTTAGAAACACCAGCCAGTAGCCTCTTGTGCTGTCTGAAGGGACATAGGTGGTGGGGAGCAGGGAAGAGACTGTGCCTCACACACTCCAGGCTTGATTTCTGCTTCATTTCGTTGACTGCACAAGATTAAGATTTAATTTTGTTTAGTGAAACATACATTTGTAAGTGAATCTGCAGTAAAGACATCCTGAGTGTGTGTGGGGAAAGGAAGGCTAGCAGATGGGCCAGATGAGGACTTTTGGGGAATGGGAAAAGCATTTCAGAAATGGGACTGCCAGCAACGCCATGGAGGTGAGATCCAGGGACATGAGTGGTCAAGGGGCTTCCAGGAGCCTCTTGAGTCTGAAGGGAAAGTTGAGGACCAGACCCTACCTTCTAGAGGCGCATGTGTCACTAAGGGCAGCCTTCAGCCAGGGCAGGCAGATGCCAGTGTGGGTTGCAGAACCTGGACTGGAGAGTGGGAGGAAATGGAGCAAGGGGACAGCAGGGAACTTGTTGCCTCTGGTTGGCAGGGAGTGAGTACAGCGGGCAATGCTGATTGGAATATCTGGAAAGGAGGCAGGTGCCCCAGTACACATGAGTGATGGATGAGGAGTGGTGAGCCCTAGTGATGGAGGGAGACAGTAGGACTATCCCAGTCACAAGGAGGCTGGAGCAAGAGGAGGTTTAGGGGAAGACAGGTCCCACTTTGGCCCTGGGGAGGGTAAGGAGTCTGCAAATATCCAACTGAGGGCCTTTCTGGGGGAGTCAGGCTAGAGGTGAGGTCACGGGTGTATCATGCACTTTAGCTGGAGGTGATGCACCAAGTCAGAACAAGTATAGGGGAAAAAGGGAGTGGGTTGAGGGCAGAGCAAGAGGTACGCTGACTTTCCAGGGGGCACCCAGAGAGCAAGAAACCACAGAGGGAATGGGAGGAGCAATCTCAAAGGTCCAATGGGGCCAGGTGTGAGGGTGGCACCAGAGGATAAAGGAGGCAAAGTCTTTAGCTTTGTAACGGGGAGGCTTCTGATGTGTTCACAGGAGACCTTTCCTTGAAGTAGCAGAAGCCTGTGACTTGTGTGAAAGGAGGTAAGGACAGGAATACTGCAGGGATAGGCCTGGCCTCTGAGATGAGGACAGATGGGACCACAGTTTGACGGGAGAGACTGAAAGGCAGCACCTTCAGGGTACGAGGGCGTAGCTAGTGAGTGGAGAGAGCAAGGATGAGTGAGAAGGAGGCCAAAAGAAGGTGGGTGCCGGCCTGGCCAAGACTGAGGGAGGGGACAGGATATTCTCCAGTCTTCTCTGAACTAGAGGGACCATCATCTCAAAATACACCCTGATCAAGTCATTGTTTCCCCTACTGGAATGCTGCAGAGGAGGGGAGTAGCAGCAAGATAGGCTAAGGCCTCAGAAGCTGCAGTTTGCAAGATAATCTGGCATCCTCCCATAAATGTGTTCCCATTCGCAAAGAGTACAAACTTCATCTGCAGCTTCGTGGCTGTATTCCCAACACCTAGAACAGAGCTGGCACTCAACAGGGTGCTAAGTAAAAAGAATTGGAATAGAGAGAAATAAAAAGCAGAGAGACTGGCTAAAGGACTGGTATAGATGGTAAAGGATATTTACTGGAAACCCAAAAGAGGAAGTCCCAGTACATGAAAACAAAGGAAGTTGAGTTCAATGTCATTAACAATCAGGAAATGCAAATGATATACACATTTTCACACATTGTTAGAAAAAAATTATTTCGGCACATGTTAAAACAGTAAGGAAGACTATTCAGAAAGACTATTGTAATAGAGTTATGTCAGTAGGGGAGAGATTGAGTTTGGCTCTGAATATAGCCTTTAAGACAGTTGGGGATTTATAACCAAGGATCAGACTGAAGGGATCAGTGGATGTAAAATCACTGAGATGAGACATCAAGGGTAGGGGGATTCTCCCTAAACTAACTTAGGAGAATTCTTTGCTAAGACTGGCCTAGGCAGGACAGACACAGGACAGCGGCCAAGACTGAGGCCTCATCAAGAAGGGAGCTCAGTTCAGTTAGAGCATTGTCTGAATACATCAAGGTTGCAGGTTCTATTCCTGGTCAGGGCACATATAAGAATCAACCAATGAATGCATAAATAAGTAGAACAACAAATCCATGTTTTCTCTCTCTCTCTCTCTCTCTCTCTCTCTCTCTCTCTCTCTCAAATCAATAAATAAAAATAAAAGAAGAGGGCTCAGAGGAGACTGACTGAAGTTTGGTTAAGGAGAGAGTCTTTGTCAACATCAGCATGGCAATATATAAAATAGCATGAGATCAAATGTTGGTTGGTGAGGGTGGGAATGTATATACATTGCTGATGAGAATATAAATTAGAACAGCCAACTTGGAGCATATAGTGGTTTTAAAATATGTCTGTGCCCTGACTGGCATGGCTTCGTTGGTTGAATGTTGTCCCACAAAGCAAAAGGTCGCCAGTTCAATTCCTGGTCAGAGCACGTGACTTGGTCCCCAGTTGGGGTGTGAGAGACAAGCAATCCAATCGATGTTTCTCTCCCTTTCTCTCTCTCTTCCCCTCTCTCTAAAAAGAAATAAATTATTTAAAAGAAATAAAATACATCTGCACATTCTTTGACTCACTTCCCTTCAAAAAGTAAAGCCCCATCTTCCTCCCCTTGAACATGGGCTGGACTTAGTGACTGGCTTCTAAGGAACAGAATGAGGTAGAAGTAAAAGCATGTGATCTTCAAGGCCAGGTCATAAAAGTCACTGGGGCTTGTCTTGCTCAGTCTGCAGGAAGTGATCCACCATGTCATAAAGACACTAAAGTAGCCCTAAGGAGAGTACTCTATGGAACTGAGACCTCTGTCAAAACCAGTACCAACTTGTCAGCTGGGAGTGAGTTTTGGAAGCAGATCCTCCAGCCCCAGGTCAGGCCTTCAGAGGACTGTAAAGTCCTTTAGTCTTCTAAAGTCCAACATCTGCCTGGAACCTCAAGAGAGTCTGAGCCAGAACCTGGCTAAACCTCTCCTAAATTCCTGACCCACAGAAACTGTGAAAGATAATATATGTTTATTATTGTTTTCAACTGCTTGGCTGTGGCATTTTGTTTTCTGTGCTTTCAGTTACCTGTGGTCAAATGTAGTCCAAACACAATACGTAGAAAATTCTAGAGATAAACAATTCATAATTTTTAAATTGTGCGTCATTTTGAGTAGCAGGATGAAATCTTGCACCTTCTGGCTTCATCCCACCTAGGAGGTGAATCATCTCTTTGTCTAGCATCTCCACACTATACATGCTACCTGCTCAATAAGCCATCTTGGATATCAGATTGACTGTGGTGGTGTACCTGTGCTTGTGTTTAACCCTTATCTTACTTAACGATAGCCTCAAAGCCATTCATATAACTTTTATTACAGTATATTGTTATAATTGTTCTATTTTATTATTATTTTGTTAATCTCTTATTGTGCCTAATTCATAAATTAAACTTCATTATAGGTATGTATGTATAGGAAAAAACATAGTAGCCAACTACACTTTAATTTAAAAAAACAAAACAAAACATAGTATTACCAGAACAAAGTCTATGCCCCTGACACTTCAAAAGGTTAAAACTCAAAACATCAGAGTTCGAAGTAGGGAAATATTTACTGTTTGAGAAGGCAAACTGACCAGATGGAAAACCTAGTGGTGCCTCAAACCCATCTTAAGATAGCACAAAGTTCAGGCTTCTGTTACGTCAGGGGAAGGGAAAACAAAAGGGGCAAGAGGTGATTGATGACCTGCAGACACCTGGGCGCCAGGTCTAAGGAAGAGGAAAATTGTGTTTAGTCTGTTGACCCTAGTTGATGTGAGTCTGATCTAGAGGTTTCTGCAAATCTTTTTTTTTTATAAGATTTTTTAAAAATAAAAAGACAATTTGATAATTATTATTTTTGTGCATTCTCTCCTTATCTCCTCTGGAGAGGCACCTTCTGGTAAGGAGCTTTTTTTTTGTAAAATTCAAGCCTCAGGAAGAATTCCTTTAATGATTAGCATGTCTGTATGCAGGACAAAGTAGAAGCTATTAGCCTGAAGGCCATGGGAACAAGACAGGCTTGAACAGGATAAAGTTAGAGAGGCCAAGCATTCTACTCTGTTACAACAGTGTAGGGCTCAGTACTCTCCTTAGTTTAGTTTCACATAGCCACTGATAAGGGGGACTACTGGAATTTGTTATGCAACAGCATTAGACAACTTAATACCTACAACAAGTGGCAGTAGCAATTACCATTTAAGTAAAATGCAAAATGGCTCTTTGCAAACCAACAATTTCACTCTGGGTATCTGTATTGAAGAAATATCTCCACCCCAGCTGGTGTAGCTCAGTAGATTGAGCGACTATGGCCTGCAAACCAAAGGGTTGCCGGTTCCATTCCCCAGTCAGGATACATGCCTGGGTTGTGGGCCAGGTCCCTAGTAGAGGGCGTGTGAGAGGCAACCACCCATTGATGTTTCTCTCCCTCTCTTTCTTCCTCCCTTCCCCTCTGTCTAAAAATAAGATAAATAATATCTTTTAAAAATATATCTGCAGATGGAATCAAGGCAGCACAGCAGTCCTGGCTGGTAGTTCAGCTGGTTAGAGGATTGTCTCAATATGCCACAGTTGTGAATTCGGTTCCTGATCAGGACATATACAAGAATCAACCGATGAATGCATGAATGAGTGGAACAACAAATCGGTGCTTCTCTCTCTCTCCTGTCCTCTCTCTTTAAATTCAATTTTAAAAAGTGAAGAAAGAAAGAAAGAAAGAAAGAAAGAAAGAAAGAAAGAAAGAAAGAAAGAAAAGAGAAGAGAAGAGAAAAAAGAAAAGAAAAGAAAAGAAAAGAAAAGAAAAGAAAAGAAAAAAGAAAAGAGAAAAGAAAAGAAAAAAGAAAAGCCTGGGCTGGTGCAGCTCAGTGGATTGAGTGGTGGCCAGTTCAATTCCCAGTAGGGGTACATGCCTTGGTTTCAGGCCAGGACCCCAGTCGGGGGCATGCGAGAGGCAACAGATGGATGTATTTCTCACACATTGATGTTTCTCTCCCTCTCTTTCTTCCTCCCTTCGTCTCTCTAAAATAAATAAATAATTAAATAAATAAAATCTAAAAAAAAAAAAAAGCTCAGCAGAGGATATTTATTGCAGCATATTTTCAATTGTAAAAAAGTGAATGTCCATGAACTATGGTGCATTGGTACTGTGGAATGACCTGAGGTATGTGTTGCAGGGGCTGTGATGTAGCAATAGCTCTTATTAAGTGACAAGGGCAAATTGTGAAAAGATACATAGTATAACATTTATTCAAGAAACAATGAGAGCTTTGAGCACTGAAGCCATCCACAACCTTCAGCTCACTGTTTCCATCATGACAATTTCTTATGATGCCATGCTGTTCCAACAGGACTGTATTTGGGGGGATAAAGTTGCAAATAACTGCACTATTTCTTTCAGAAACTTCCTGATAATCTTTTTATCTGAACAATAGGCTACTCAACTAGTGACCATCAGAGGGAATAGTCCCATCTCAGAACAAGAGAGCTCTATTGAGCACCTTCAAGGCCTGTTTACTCTTCAAGGCTGCTTCCAACTCCTCAGCTAGAGGTGTCCATCACTCCTGAAGTATTCTGTCAGGAGCTCTGCCCAATTATAATCAGGCTCCAATATTGAAAGACCCACCTCCAAAGACATAAATACAGGGTGAGGCAAAAGTTAGTTTACAGTCATTTGTAAAGAAAGTAATATAATAATTAATAAATGTAAGAATGAACTCTGTGTTTCATGTACTCAAAACTATAAACCTACTTTTGCCCCACCCTATATAAACATCCCATCTCCCACACAATTCCACTTTCACCCACACAAAATCAACAATCATTTTTTTTTAAGATTTTTTAAATTTATTTTTAGAGAGAGGAGAAGGGAAGGAAACAGAGAGGGAGAGAAACATCAATGTGCAAGAGAAACATTGATGTGTGAGAGAAATATTGACTGGTTTGTTGCCTCTCACATGTCCCCAACTGGTGACGTGGCCTGCAACCCAGGCATGTGCCCTGACTGAGAATCTAACCAGCAACCTTTTGGTTTGTGGGACGATGCCCAGCCCACTGAGCCACACCAGTCAGGACAACAATAATTTCTTAATATCATCAAATAGTCAAGTGATCACATTTCCCAATTATACTCTACATGTTCTTCTTGGTTGCTTTTTGAAGTTGATTTGAATCAAGATCTAAACAAGGACCTTGCATTGCAGACAGCTGAGATGCCTCTAAAGTCTCTTTTAATCTTCTGGTTCTCCTCTGTCTTGTATTTTTCTTCTTGTTGAAGAAACTGGGTCCTTTGTCCTGTGGCCTCACCCAGACTAAATTTCACAGTTTATAATGTGACAAACACTGATGGGCATGCAAGATGCTCTCTCTGAAAATCCCCACTGGTGGGGATTTATAACGTTCAGTCCTTTGTAAAGTTTCTACCATGTATTGCTTTCAGAAGCATTAACTGCTCCCCACCTGTACACACATAAGTGATTGAAGCCTCCAGGCCAAACACATTAAAGGGGTTACATCTGGCATGTGCTAGGATGGCAGGAAGGTCAGGTCATCACCTTGCACGGACAGAGCACCAAAGCAAGGAGGGAGATCAGAGGGGTCCCCCCATTAGGCTGAAGGGAGAGAGCCAGAGGCTCAAAGAGCATGAGCAAGGCTTTCTAGAGGGACATTTTATCTGCCTGGATGCTTCCAACTCCCACCTCCTGCAGGGCCCAGGATGGTATCCACAGCACGTGTGGCCACGGTAGCACCCAGGAACTAGCAAAGTGGAGACAACCTCAAATGGTATGGGCTACAGGTCAGGCATCTGCACAGTTTCGGCTTCTTCCATCATTCCTTCCCGGGGTCTAAACCACTGACTTTAAGACCAGAGATACCAGGAGGGGCTGCAGGTGTCAAGAGAGTACAGAGTTGAACTTCCCATGGCCACCCTCTCTTTTGGAGACCAGGAGGTCTGCAGCTGTCTCTACCTCTTCTTCCCTGGACACTCTAACCAAGGACAGCTGCCCAGGACATCATTACCTCTGGGCCCTAAATGAAGGGACAAGTAGAAATTGTGCTCTGGAGCAAACACCAAAGGGGGTAGCACTTCTTTTATTCTGATGACAGAGGCTCCAGGCCTCTGTCTGTCTGGAAATCTATGTGTCTGTTTCTCTATTGGCCTTCCTAGAACCAGAGCGCAGAAAGGGTAGAGTGGTACCCTCTCTACCCTTAGAGAATGGTGACTTTATTAACATGCTCAGTTTGGTTTGGACGTGATGTCCACCCTTTTTGCCTAGAAGCCCCAGGGAGTCTAAATTTCCAGAGAGTTTGACAGCGATAAGTGGCTTTGTTAATGAGATTATATGAGGCCAATATTTTCCATAAGTTGATGAATGGAATCTGCAGAGCCAAGAATCTAAATAACAAAATGCATCTGAAGTCATATACAATATAGCATACACTGCAGTTATACCTTTCCAATGATTCACAGAGAAATATTTAGATGTCAAATTAAAAATGTGTGAGAAAAAACAATTTTAAAAGGATAGAAAAGATGTGCAAGAGAATGGTGATGGTGGTACAACTTTATGAATATGTGAATATACTAAATTACACTGAACTGTAACTTTAAAAGGGTGAATTTTATTTCACTTTTTATAAATGCGCTGGAGGGATACAGATAAGGCGATGCACCATTCAGGTTGCCCTTGGACTGAGGAGGTTGCAGGGATGCAGGACTTTTAGAGCTAAACTTGGGAGAGTCCGGGGCAAACCAGGACAAGTTGATCACAAAGATACAGAGTTTTTAAAAAATTATCTTCAGGGGAATGAGAGCAAAAAGTTTGAAGATGTGAACAGCTCTCCTATTAACACAAGACCTGAAACCTTGCAGGCAAGGGGGCCCCTTTGGGGAAGCTGCTCACTTCCTCCTTTCCCATCCACATTCCCCACTCCAAGCTCCTGCCTGAGGTATAGCGACAATGTGTGTACACAGCCCAGCCTGGGCCTGCCACTTACTAGACATCAGTAGGTGCCACTTCTGAGGCCCACGTTTTGAGGCCCATTTTGGTGGTGACTGTCCACTTGGCATTTGTGAACTATCTAGGCTCAGGATTTCTGTCACCTGTCCTTCCCCAGGGGCATGGTCAAGGGCCCTATAGGTTTAATCTGGCAGAACTTTGATCCTTTTAAAAGGTTCCTCCATCCCCTCTCCACCCAGCAAGTCCGAATGCATCCAGCCACCAGCCAGGATCTGGGCTGTGTTCTCCATGGACGGGACATGGTTATTGGGCCAAACAAGTAAGCCCATGTCTAAAAATTTGTAAATGTGGATTTGGTTCCTTACATCCCCAGCTTCTACAAAATACAGTCGTGGTGGGATATGAGATTCCAAGAGCCTAACGGAGGTAAGAAGCAACGATGAAAGCCTACCTGGTCACTCTTATGCGGCGCGGGAAGGCAGTCGCAGGAAAGCGGGGCCCGAATCATGCGGGCATAGTACCTGGCACACAGTCGGTGCTGATAAATATCTGATAGGCAATCTCTCCATTGCATCCGCTATAGATACTTGGCAGCTTGGTGCTGCACCCCCGACGGGTACGGATCTCCTGGACCCGGTGAGGCCGGCGCACAGTAAGACAGCACCAGTAGCATTACGCGGTCCGCTCTCATCAGCTCGCAGTACCTGGTGTCCCCGCCCCGTGTGACAGTAGCTCTGGGAGAGGTGCTCAGGGCTTGAGGGACCCCGGGGACGCCGAGGACATCCCGGCGAGGCCGGAACTCCATTTCCCACAGGCCCGTACGCGCAACTCCATTTCCCACAATACCCGCCCCTCTTCCGGCGTGGCCGAGGTGCCGTGGACGGCTTCCGGGTTTGGGCCTGGCGCTCCGGTTGTGTCGGTGGCGGCGGCCGAGTGGGACACGGGAGGTGGGAGCGGGGGGACCGGCATGGACGTTTCGGGGCAGGAAGCGGACTGGCGGAGCGCCGCCTTCCGGCAGAAGCTGGTCAGTCAAATGTGAGTAGGGGCCGGAGCGGAGGGCGCGATCGCGGGACCTCTCCCTTCAGCAGCCCCCCCTTCCCGGCTGGCGGTGCCCGGGCAGGACCCGCGGGAGACGTAGGGCGCCGGGGCCCGCGGGGGCTCGAGGATGCCTGTAGGCCGAAGGCGTCCGGGACCCGCGTGTGTCCCAGGGCGCCGCCCTTTTCCAGCGGTCCTCTCCGCTCTCGGCCGACACGGACGGCTTGGTAGCGTTCCTGGGGCCGAACTATGAAAACCATCGAGCCTTGGCTTATGAGTCATCGTCTTGAGCTTTCTTACTCGTCATGTGTGCGCTTTGGGTGCAGACTTTCCCCTGCTTTGAATCACGCTGAATAAGAGAAAGGAATAAGGCAGCTCATCGTGGCTTTAGCAGGTTAGGGTGCTTTGTGATTTCTCTTCCAGAAAAGCTTAGCCGGGTAAGAGAAAGATCGGAGGGGGTGGATGTAAGATGAGGTTGCCAGGCTAGCTACTTGGGCTGTGGGCGTTGGGGGCTGAGGATCTACGGGTGTCGCCCGTGGGCTCCCCCACCCCACGCCGTCTGCCCCCCTTCCCCTCGCCCCCCAGAGTGGACTTTCCCGAAGGGTGACAGGAAGAAGCTGTCAGGAAGCCAACGCCGGTTGGGAGGCGGGAGTGAAGAGCTAGGGTTAGTGTCTCATCCTCGCAGCCTCAGTTGTTGAACCCCTCAATGCAGGGGCTGCCAGTGCACCGTAGGCATCACCCTAACCTAGCTCCAGCTCCTCAGCACCCACTGCTTGTTTCATTTAGTGATCTTTTACTGGGCTTACTTACTGGCATGTTGTGCTAGCCACAGATTTGCCTGAGACAGCTCCTGCCTTCAGGGAATGGATTACCATAAAGGAACAGTTACAGTGCAGTCTTTCTCCTGGAGGAAGAATTGACAGTTTGCCTCAGCAGGCCAGCAGGAGTCTTGTGAAGAGGGGGATAAACTGAGTCCTAAAAAGACAAGTGGGAATGTAATGGGCCATCATTCCAAGCGAAGGAGTGGGAAAGTGTGAGCACTCACCGCATGGAAGGTATTGCTGTAGGCCGAGAGTGCTGGGGTTTGAGGAATTAGGAGGTTCAGGAGATGATAATGGAATGAAGGGGAGCAGGTGCTGACACGTTGGTGCTGTGCTAAGGAACTGAGCCTGTATTGGCATGTGGCCTGCTTTGAAGTAGTGAAATGCCAGAGTTAGAAAGATCTCTTGAGTCCCAGGAGATGGATCAAGAACAGAGGAGACGAGTTAGGCCATTATGAGAGTTTTGAGCTCTTGGGGTTTGGAGACCTGTCATTTTTCATCCCTGTATTTCCACTGTTAGATCACTGCCTGTCACATGGCTCCGTAAAATGGTTGTGGAATGACCTAATCAAGAGATTATAAAGGCCTGCATTATACGGTGTTAGAAACTGAAAGAGGAAGAGGATTCCAGAGAAAGGGGAGAGCGAGCATCGACAGCCATCCTTGATGACTAACTGGCTGGAGGGGGTGGGGTGCAGCCTTGTGGAAGGAAGGAAGTGGGGCGGAACACTGGAAAACCTGTGGTGAAAGGAGTGGGGACTGGGCACTGCTATGGAATAGTCTGGGGAAAAATCTGTGGATACTGCAGAATCAGTGAACATTGGTTTTTTTGATTTTTTTTCTTTTTTTTTTTTTTAATGTACTGGAGTTGTCTATAGGAGGAAGGCCCACTTCAGAGCTCTAGCAAGAAACGCCCCCAGGCAAAAGAATCCCTTTTGTGGAAGCCCAGAATTTGAGAACTGGAAGGATGAGTTGCAATTAAAGAAAACGGAAAGGGTCGGGGAGTGTCAGAGGGCTGGGAGGGCCATTGAAGAGTTTCTGGGTGTCAGGGACTGACTGGATACCTCATAATTCTGCTTTCTTTTGCTTCCAGGGAAACTGTATTCTTTTGTCGTCCCCCCGCCCCCCGCCCAGATTGCTGCTTGTGTATTTGTTCTCTCTTGCTGCTGTAACAAATTACCACAAACAGAGCCTCTTAAAACAACATAAATGTATTATCTTACAGTTTCTGTAAATTAGAGGTCTAGGTAGGCTCAGCAGAGTCTTCTGCTTAGGGTCTTACAGGGCTGAAATAAAGATGTTGGCAGGGGTGCTTTTCTTCCTGGAAGCTCTGGAATAGAATTTGCTTTCAGGCTTATTTGGGTTGTTGGCCAAGTTCAGTTCCATGCAGTTGTAGGACTGAGGTGTCCTCATTCCTTACCGTTTGTTAGCCAGGGGGTCAGACTTTGTTCCTAGAGGCTACCTGTATTCCTCATAGTTTCTATGTGGCCCCCTCCAGCGAGGGCGGGTTCTTCTGCCACAGCTCTCTGACTTCAGCAAGAGAAAATTCTCAACTGAAGGCTCAGATTAGATCGGGCCCACTGTGATAATCCAGGGTGATGTCCCTATTTTGAAGTCTGTAACCTTAATTACATCAGGAAAAGTCCCTTCTGCCATGTAATGTAGCACAGTCACAGGTTCCTGGGTCTAGGGCATGGACATCTTTGGGGAGTTCTGCCTACCACTGGCATGGGCAGTTTCAAAGGCTATCTTCCTAACATGATGTGAGTGTTCTCAGTTCTCAGATCTGTGTTCCCTCTTGGGTTCACTTTGAAAACTGTGATCCTTGGTGCCTTGTTTTATTGTGTTCCCAGGGTTAAAGAAGAGGATTTGGGTTAGGATACTTGACATATTGTTCTAATTTTATTTTATCTTTTTAGTGTTTGTGCTGTTATTTAAGAGTTGGCTATCTTGGGAAATGTCTTGAACCCAAGCAATTTATAGTTGAGTGAGGTAAAAAAGAAAGCATAGGGAGGAACTGAGACGCTTCAAGGAAGGGAAAGCATCTGATAGCTGGTTCACTGTCTCTGCCTAGCTCTTGAATAGCTACCATGAGAACAGAGCTTCAGAGCACGGGCTAAATAAACTAGTGTTCCGGCTCCCACTGAGAAAAAGCAGTTTTGAGTCGGGGCTGGTTAGGAGAGCCCTCGCTGGCACTCCCTAGCGCAGTCTCTTCTTAGCCCTCCACTGCTTCTGCCTCATCTGGACCCATCCTGGACTGCTGCCTGCCTCCGTCCCTCACACGCCCCTGCCCTGCTGGAAACCTAGCAGTGACCTTTCATAGTTTTAGAACAAAACTAGATGGCCCACTCTCCCAGCCCCTCACCATGACCTGGCCTAACCACCTCTTCTTATACCCCGCCTACTCTGTTCCAGCTTCTCTGGTCTTTCAGCTTCTTGAACATTCCAAGTTTTTTCCTTTGTTCATTCTTTAAACAATGTATTATCAAGTATTTAAGATATTCGACAATGGATAGACTCCCCGCATTATATTTGTGACCAGTTCCTTTTGTTCGTTCAGGTGTCTGCTTAAATAACAAATTCTCAGGACCCTTTCCTGCCTGTCTTGCCTAAAGCGGGTCTGATATGTTATATCCCCGCCCCTTTTAGGACGCCAGTCCTAGCAGGACTCCAGTTGTATGAAGCATAGCAACCGGTGTATAAAACACTTGCCGAGTGCGAGAGTATTTTCCTGGGGCTATGCGCGCCACCCTCTCATATGACAATGGCCTTCTTTACCTGTGCCATGGTGCATTGTGAAGCTCTGGGACCCCGCTTTCTCCACCTGTAACCTTTCTGGATTGTCTCCCTCATCTATGAAAGCGACAGGAGTCCAATGTGTCACAGGGAAGGTGGGAGGGAAGATTAAGAGGCCTCCGCTGCAGCCCTAGCAGAGGCCTTGGGTCTCCGTGTCGAATTCCTGGGTGCCTCTTCCCTGGGCCCTTGGAGGGGTAGGAGCCTCGGATGATGAAAGTGAAACCCCTGAACCTGGTTAGGGAAATTGATGACACTTAAAGGAGCCTGTGGGGAGTGGGTAGCTGTGAAACTGTTGTTGGGTTCATTGGGGCTCTTTGTTGAGCTCCCACTCTCGGCAGGACCCCAGGAGAAGTACCCCCTTAGAGCCCCTGAGCTGGTCTTTGTGGGCACTGGGCCTTCCTTGTGGGATTTTTGGGTTAGTGCTGAGCGTGTGTCTGGTCTGTGGGCTCCTGGAGAACAAGTGTGTGTGAGTAGCGACCAACACGTGCCTGACATAGAGCAGGTCAGCTCTTAATGAATGAGAGAACTTCATCAATCATTTCTTCCCAATTCTTTAAAATTTTTTCTGCCATCTTATTCTTGAAACTTTTATGCTTCCCGCCCTTCAGTACAGCAGATTCCACATGTAGGTGTGGAATAAATAAATGTCTGTTGGGCTGAACAGATTGCAGAGGGGTGGAGACCCTGAGGGGAGGGCAGTCCCTGCATCAGGGTCCTAGCTGAGGGCTGGGAGGGGCTCAGGGAACATGGAGTGGAGTCAGGGCAGACAGGTCAGCCGCCACTTCTGGTGAAGTGCCCAAACGAGATGTGTGCTCCAGGTTGAGGATTTAGGAGATGCAGAGATTTTAGCCTAGGCTATGAGGATAAAGTCAAGTACTATATAGCCAGAAACGAAACAAAGCAACTCCCCCCCACCAAAAAAAACCCTCTAAACCAACCAACCAAACAAACAAAAAAACCCAGAAGAAATAAAGAGTGAACTGAACAGCAACTTCCAAATGTCTCCAGAGGCCTTCAGAAGGATGGGGAGTACCCTGAAACTTGCACGTCCAGATGCTGCCTGTTAGTTGTGGTCCCTGCCACAGGCAGAAGCTAGTGTCTTGGCCCAGCTTTTCTGTAGCTTACTCCACTGAGGCCACCCAACAACCCTGTGCCCTCCTGGTGCAGTTCCGGCCCTCGTTTTCCAGCGGGGAGGCTGCTGAGCCCTGCTGCTTTCTTCATAGCCTGGCCGTTGGCTAAATGACTGGGCTGGTTTCTGCGTATAACTCACTGCTAGGATGTCCACTCCCTGAGTCCAGGGGCCCTGTGTGATCACCTTCAAGCTCCAGTGCCTCTGATGGCAACCAGGAAGTGGTTGTTGAGACACTGACTTCAGAGTCCTGACCCTTGGCTCTCTACTGCCTGTAGACCAAGAGTGAGTGACCTGAGGGAGTGAAGTCCTCAGTTCTGTAGCTGCTCTGGAGTCTGGGGCTTTCTCAACAGCAGCAGCAACAGCACCTGACATGTAGTGGGCGTGCTGTGCCAAGCCCTATTGCAGGAATTGACATGTTAGTTCATTGATTCTTCATGTTTGCCCTGCCAGTGGATGCACTTATTACTCCCATTTTTAAGATGAGGAAACAGGCATAGAAAAGAGGCCATGGCTGCTTGTAAAAGTTATACTCTGCACGTTATAAATGGTTACTTGCTGAGCTGTAGCAGGACAAGAGAGGCAAACTGCTTTTTTATCTTTGAAAGAGAGGTCAGACCTTTTGGGGGGTAGAGGGGCAATGGCAACTGGAAGTTAACCCAAACCAGTTGCATTAGAAGAGCGGGCTAGAGGAGTCTGCTGCCAGTGAGCATCCTCTTGGCAATTTTAGCGACTCCCCATGGGTCATTGCACCTCAAATAGTGACTGGCCCTTCCAGTAATTGCAGGTAAGGTTGTGGAAAACAGTGCTGTTTTTTGTTGTTTGGCACAGCACTGCTGGCACAGCACAGCAAGCCCCTGCAGATCGTTGGCCTCCACACAGGCTGCACCAGCACTCCCCGCCAGCTCCTTTTTGTAGGTGGCCCCATCCGCCTCCCACAGCTGCAGCCCTCATAGCCCTTCCTGACCAGAGTCTTTCAACTGCTTATGTCATCCCTGATGAGGTTGCTGTGGCTGGTCCAGGACCCAGGACCCAGGACCCAGGACCCATGTTATGGGGTGGGAAGGACCATGACTACGTGATTATCTGGCATGAAGGACAAGGGGGTACCTGCCCCCTTTAAAGTATTCCTTAGAGTTATAATGTTGGTTACATACCCAGAAGGTACAATTTTTAGAAGATACATTTTTAAAGGGATTCCAGTGAATTTTTAAAAATTCAAACTGAGAAGTTTAAATCATAAACCCAAGTGGTATAAAGACTCCGTGCCCATGGACCCACCACTCAGCTTCAAATGATGAACTCTTGTTTCATGGAGTCTACCTCCTGCTCCCAATTATTTTGATACTCAGAGTGTTTGAGTGGCCACCCAATGCCTGTGGGTTCAGCTCTGAGCCTGGTTTCCTTCTCCTGGGTCGGTGCCCGCCCGCCCGCCCGCCCTACCGTACTGTGTTGCCCGTGGATCCTCACAGGAGCCCAGCCCTTTCTCACCTGAGCTGCTCCACACTCTGTTTGCTTCCCTGCCTGAGAGACTCTTCTTCCCATAGCTGAACGCTGCAGTCCCATCCCACTCACTTTCCAAGGACCCTGGGCCTCCAACTGCCCACTGCTTTTTCGTCTGAATCCCTCAGGCCATGAGCATTCATGAATCAGAGTTGATCCCTGTCTCACCAGCGGTGCTGTGGCTGTGTTTGGGCTCTGTGGGGACAGCGGGCTAACCCGAAGAGCATTCGCTTCAGAGTTGGAGAAAGTTGTAACACTTCCAAGTGAAGACACAGGCATCCTCACAAGCCGCTGCTGGGGCACATAAATTAGGTCATTTTTTCTGGAAGGCTGTTTGGCAATCTGTTTATCCTAGTAACCTTAAAATGTTCCTTTCCTTAGGCGTTTCCTCCAAGGCTATAAGCAGGCGTGTTCAAAGTCTGGTGATGATGATGAGACTGCCTGTCTCCACGTCATGTCAGGAGTGGGGCAGGGGAGACAAACCAGCATTGGGAGCTGGGTTAGACTAGTTGTAGCTGCAGATGGCAGGCTTGGTGCTGCTGTTAAAACTTACATGAGAGATACTCCATAACACGTTGCTGTCGAGAAGCACAGGCTAGCGAGCAGGACGCCATGGTACAGGCTGAGTTTTGTTAAATAGATGTCGTTAGCTGGTTATCTGATTTTAATTTTCTTTGTAATTTTTATTACATATATGTATGTGTGTATTTTTGTTAACAATAAACATACATCTTTTGTTATCAGAAATCTTTTGAAAATGAGATAAGGTGGCTGTGGTCACAGACAACTTCCATAGGTGGGAAGTTACCATGTGTTCTGTCATCAGGGTAGGGTCCTCTCTCACCTGGGTCCTAAGTGCCAGCATAACCTTCTTAAGACAATTCTACCTTTTCCACCCCTGCTAAGAAGCATTCTCCTTTCAACCTGAAGTTGTCCTTCTAGTTGACACTCCCTCTGTGCTGGTGTGAGAGCCCCAGAATGCTCCCCGCTCCATGCCCTGCCCTTTGTTCACCATCACAGCTGGCTCTCCCTCTGTCATCCTTGCCCTTCCCTGTGGGAGGTTTGGCCATGACCTTATCCCCTTCTTGTGGGGTGATGGCTCAGCCCACTGTGGTTCCTACTTCCTCTAGAGTTTATAGAACCTTCATTGGCTGCATCCTGGCATGAAATGAACAGATGAACTCTTTTTTGCTATTTTTACACTTATTATTATTATTTTGCTTTGCCAACAACATTATAAATTCCTTGAGTGTAGGAGCTGATCTTGAACACCCACATCTCATTTAACTCCTAGCATGGTGCCTTGGCTTAGACAAGAGGTGCGTATAGTAATTGCAAGTAGGGCCGTAGGAAGCATTGCTGTCTTCTTTCTCAAAGCCTGCCAGGGCTACCTGAACACTGAACCACTTCTCCTTCTGAGCCTTTTTTTTTTTCTTTTTAATTGAGACATTTGTTTAAAGACAAAGGGGAATCCAGACTGTTACTAGATGGTTTCGTTTAGCAGATAAGCAGATGAGTACGCAGTCCCAGAGAACAAAAGGGGATGCATTAGGTGGAATCATCTTGAAACCCACCATGAAGAATCTCTTTCTAACCTAGGCAGGGCCTGTTACTAAAGGTCTGAGATTGAATGAGTTAAGTATCCCAGGGTGGGTTTAGGGCATTGAGTCTTTGGAAAAGACGTTTGACCTAAGTACTAGTTCTCCTTTGAGCTTTTTATTTCGACTGTATTTCAAACATAACAGAATTGCGAGAATAGCAGAGAGTGCTTGGGCATACCTACCCTCCGATTCACGGATTCCCTCACAAATGTCCTCCCAGTGCTTATGTGTGACGAATGGCAGCCGAGTGCCGCCTTGCGTCTCCCTGCTTCTGGGCCCTTTGTCCCCACGGACTCTGTGTTGGAATCTGCTGGAGGGATGGGGGCTGATGGGAACAGATGAGGTGTGACCTAGTTGCCGGTCAGCCTTTGAGCTGAGCCACTTGCGTGCAGCCTGGGAGAGGGACGGCAAGGCAGGCAAGTGGCGTCCAGGCCAAAGCTCCTGGACCAGAAGGGCCCCCAGCCTCTGGGGCTCCTGCTCTTCCCAGCCTGTGTACCCGCTGTTCCTCCCTGTCCAGGCTCTGGCGGGTGTGGGGAGGCAGTGCTTGTTGGTTATGAGCCGGCTTATCCCCACCCCCACTGTCCTTCTGGTCTGCTCTTCCCTGTCCAACTTCCTTTCAGTCCTCATCAAAGGTGACATTTGAGGAAGTGATGTGGCTGCTGTATATGGGATGGGGGCCCTGCTGTGAAGTAGAAAGAATGTTGGACTTACCCTGAGAGGCCCTGATGGATCGCCCTGGGCCCTTCAATCACCACAGGTCTGCTTTGATTCATGCTAGGAAGGACTCACGGCTGTGCAAGCGCTGCCTGCGGAAGTACTGCAGAATCCCTGCCAGGTGCTCCGTAACAGGAATTCGGGCTTGAGGCCATTCAAGTCCAAACCCAAGGATGGGCCACAGGCAGGATCCTGGAGCCAGGGCTCAAGAGCTCTTGCTTGTTTTAAAATATTTCTTTACATTAAATATAACAAACCCACTACAATGTGAATGATTTAAGGACATGAATCTTGCGCATGACGCTGCTAGATGAATGCTCACACGTATAAGAGCCCCCATAGCCACCACCAAGACCTGCATCTCGAACAGGCCCAGCACCTAGTAGGCTGCTCCCTGTGCTTCAGCCAGTGCAGACCCCGCCCGACTCCTCTGACTTCCCCAGCTATGGAGACATTTGTTTTTAAACTTCCTGTCATTGGAATCACACTCTATGCATTCTTGCATCTAACTTCTTTCATTCAGCATTATGTCTGTGAAATTTATTTTTGCAGGTAGCAATTTTTATTTATGCCTTGTGTCATTACATTGCATGACTCTACCCCAGATTACTTTTCTGTCCTACACTTGATGGACATTGAGGTCAGTTGCAATCGCAGGCTCTGCAAATACAGTGCCGGGGAGTTTGGGTTCATGTTTTCTGATGGGTACCTGCGCTTACTCCCTGGGCTGTGGACCCAGGGCTGGGTCCAGGGACATGGCCTTCAGCTGCAGCATGGTCTGCCAGTTTTCTGAGGCGGTACCAAAGTACATTCCCACAGGCCATGTGTGGGAGTTCTGCTTTAGACATCCTTGCTAACACTTTGCATTATCAGGGAACCTGCCGTTACAACAAGCACCCTTGTTGATCTTGAATGCACATTCAAATTTGAGACCCACTGGGTGCAGTGACAACAGGAATGGAAAGAATGATTTAGGAGGGAGAGAAACTATAAGGAAAGAAACTAAAGAATTCGGAGACTCTGTGTGTATGTGTCTGTGTTGAATGAACACGCGTAGGAGGAAGGGAGGAGAAAGACACAGGTATGCAACCCAGAAGGAGATGAGCTCTGACTCTGAGAGGTGGTGTGCAGAGGAAGTTGTGCAGAGTGTGGGGGTGCGAACCCTTCCAAGGGAGAAAAATCCAACAGCCAGTGGGAGGTGCACAGAGCAAATCTGGAAGAGCAGTCAGCTGCAGGAGTGACATGGGTGGGATGTTCTTGTCCTCGGGTTGAAGTGGCAGGGGAGGCCTAGCAGATGGCTCTGGTGGAGAGCTGCTGGGGCAGAGCAGATGTGGAAAAAGCCTAGAGTGAGAAGATATGGGCACAAGGAAGCCAGTCCCAGCAGCTCAGGCCTGTCTCCACCTCCTGTTTTGGTCAGTGTGTCCAGGCCTTGTGGGTACAGTACTTCATTCCCTTCCAGATAACATTGTAGGGGATTTCAAAACAGGAAAGTGTTTTTCATAATCTCTCTGCCCAGAGATGGCTGTTATTGACTTCTTGATCTATTTCCTCCAGTCCTGTTTTTGTGCGCATATAACTTTATTTGTATGTATTTTGAATATGTAAATACACGTAGATGCATTTGTATTTCTAGGTGGAATTAAGCTCAGAGTTTAGATTGAGTTGCGACTTTCTCGCAGCTTAGGTTGTGTTCATCTCCTGGGTGGAATCTGGCTGGGACCTTCGTACCCACATCCCAGGCTCATGCAAGGCGTGGACCACACATGTGCAGCAAGTGGTCTAGCCCAAGGGACTCTTAGCATAGTCAGGTTCTGGCTGAATAGCTGAGGACTAGATTGACTTCTAGTTGTAGGAGCAGATTTTTTTTTATACTGTTTTTTAAATTTATTTTTAGAGAGAGGGAAAGGGAGGGAGAAAGAGAGGGAGAGAAACATTAATGTGTGGTTGCCTCTCATGTGCCCCCTACTGGGGACCTGGTCCACAACCCAGGCATGTGCTCTCACTGGGAATCGAACCAGCGACCCTTTGATTCACAGGCTGGCACTCAATCCACTGAGCTACACCAGCCAGGGCTTTTAAAACTTTTTTAAAAGAAGTTATTTTCCTCTTTTTAATAATTTTTTCAAAAATTTATTGATTTTTAGGGTCAGAGAGGGAAAGAGGGGAGGGGAGAAAGAGAGAGAGATGTTGACATCGATTTGTTGTTCCTCTTATTGATGGGTTCATTGGTTAATTCTTTTTTGTGCCCTGCCCTGACCTGGAATTGAACCTGCAACAACCTTGGCATATTGGGGCTACTTTCTGACACACTGAGCTACCCTGCCTGTCACTGATTTTAGAGAGAGGCAAAGGGAGGGAAAGAGAGGGAGAGAAACATCAATCAGTTGCCTCTCGCTTGCGCCTGGACCAGGGGCCTGAATCCTCAACCCAAGGCAGTGTCCTGAACGGGTATCAAACCCACAACCTTTCGGGTTACGGGACTACGCTCCAACCAGCTGAGCCACATCGGCCAGAGTCCAGGGCTGATTTTTTAAAACTTTTATTGGTTACTGCCCTTCGAAGGCCCAGGCTCTTTCAGGCCAAAGGGGAACTTGCAGTTGCCATGACTCAGAGTGCTTGGTGTCACAGCCCAGATGGCCTTCCCAGGGAGCACTCTTGGAGACAAACCTCTTCTAGGCTCCTCTGCACAGTCATCCTACATGCTTGACATGAGCATTTTACTTACTACCTTGTTAAAAATCTTCATTGTGGACTTTTCCAAACATTCACAGAAGTAGAGTTAATAGAAAAATGTCTCCTAGCTACTTCCAGAGTTAGCAGCATATGGCCAGTGTTTCATCTATCACTTCTTACTCCTTCCTTAAATCACATCTCAGACACTATGGAACTTCAAATTCCAGGACTAGGGTGCAGATCTCTAAAAGATAGGACTTACCTCCTGTCCCCAAATACCAGAAAATCATGTGAGATAAAAATTTTATTAAATTATTGGGTTGACAGAGAACACCCTTCCCACACGGCTGCCTGATGGTGAGTGGGACATGATTGGGGCTGGATCTGGGGGAAGCCAGAGTGGTTCCAGGACTAGAGCCCAGAGGCCAGTGCCTAGACAGGAACCAAGAGGCCTTGCCAGCCCTGGCCAGGTGATTCAATTGGTTGGAGCGTTGTCCCTGTACACCAAGAGGTTGTGCGTTCGATCCCTAGTTGGGGCGCGTACAGGAGGCTCTCTCACATCAGTGTTTCTCCCTTTCTTTCTCTCTCCCCCTTCCTCTTTCTCTAAAATAAACAAACATATCCTCTGGTGAGGATCAAAAAAAAAAAAGAAAAGAGACCTCTCCAGCTTTCCTGGTTCTGCTGAGGCCAAACTTCAGAGAAACTTGTGTAGTCTTCTGAACTAGCTCAAATAACAACATGCCATTTTAAGGACAGTGGTGTTTTCTTTAGGTGTAGTTCTTCATTGATCTAGCTTATTGGGAATTGAGAAATCTTGATAGCAGAAATTGGAGCACTTAATCAAACAATATGAGAGTAATTATAAAGGGAAAGTGTTTAAGTTTCTTGTGTTTGTATGATTAAAAAGTTTATTTCTGCAAGACTAAAACACCCCTTCCTACATGTAGGTGGATGGTTAACTTCTGAAATACATATGTTTTTAAAAAGTTTTATTTATTTTATTTTTAGAGAGAGGGGAAGGGAGGGAGAAAGAGGGGGAGAGAAACATCAGTGTGTGGTTGCCTCTCACGTGCTCCCTACTGGGGACCTGGCCTGAAACCCAGGCCTGTGCCTTCACTGGGAATCGAACTGACGACTCTTTGGTTTGTGGACCGGCACTCAATCCACTGAGCCACACCAGCCAGGACTGAAATACATATTTTTATCTTGTTAAAAAACACTTCTATGTTTCTTTAACAAGGCAGAGGACCAGAATGCAGAAGCGTGCTAACAAAGAAAAGGAAGAAGTTGCAGTCTGGGATGTAGTTTGACCAGCATGCAGCTAGCTACCTGTGATGTTGAGAAGGCTCTCTTCCTGTCGAGGCCAGATGTTTGCTTTGGTTACTTTTGGTGACTACAATCTGTGTCTCATCTTTTCCCACCTTGGAGATGAAACCACCTGGGGCACTGGTACAGTAAACCACTACCTGTTGCCAGAATGGTAGGAGACCAACGGAGGTGCAGGAGGCCGCTCCGTAGCTATCTGCGGACCTGGTGAAGGTCGCCTGACTAGCCCTGCGCTGGTGGAGGACAGGGAAGGGGTTTTCCCAGCTGTGGGTATGGTGAGGCACCTCTCAGGTGTGTGGAGATGGTAGGCAGACTGCTTTGCCAGTGCCTCTCGGACTGTACTCAGACTGAGCGACCCACTGGGAAAACTGGAATGAATGTGTGGTAGGCTTTTCGGGACGCTCCTGGAGGTCAAAATTGCTGATGAAATGGAAGCTTCCTGTCTCTATGTGGACAGAGTAAGGAAACTTAGGTAGGTGAGGGGGACTTTTCTTAATAGCTGGTGTTCATTGAGTATTTCTCTGTGGCAGAGTCCGTGGCACACTCTTTAGGTGAACTTTGTCATTTAACTTTTAATTACTTTTTATTTTAACAAAGCGATATATGCATATAAAATTTTAAAGTCAAGGAATGATAAAAGACTGACGAGAAACTGTGGTGGTTCCCTCCTGACCAAGCCGCCCCCCCCCCGACTCAGCTCTGTCTTCCAGCATGTGCCTAGGACTCTAAGTAATGCGCACGAGCTGTTCTCTTGAGTCATCCTGCTTATGAGTTTTATGAATTATCTGTTGATTTTCTGTATGACTCCCATCATGCAGCTATTATCTCTGCTTCTGCCTTGGCCCACCAGTGTTTTACCTTCTGGGTTAGGGGGTAATGAATGCTTATGTTTTATGCCTACACAAATGATGGCCACAGCTGAGCATAGTGGCATTCTGTGATCGTTTGTTTTTTTCTCCTGGAAAAAGATTGCCTTCTTAAAACGTGCCTAGTTTTGTGTACCTGTGGCTAACTCTTCTCATGTCTTCTTATAGCCCCTTGGTACAATTACCCTGCGCTCAGCGCTGCCAGGCTGCCCTGGACTTCCCTTCATAGGCGGTGGCCAGAGGTGTGCTGAGGACCTCAGCCTGCTTGCCTCTGAAGCTGAATGTCTCTGGTGTTGGGTCTCCTTTTCTGTACTCAGTTGGGACAGCGCTCTAACCAGCTGAGCTGCCTGGCCAGGGTTGGAGATTTCCTCAATTTTATCTCTGACTTTTCACGGTATCATACTTACAAAGTTTTTTGTAAGAAAACTTTGTTTTTGTAATCTGACTTTTTCTATTTTATGGCATCCTGTTCTTGTTAAATAGATGCAATGTCTTACCTCTATGGATAATAAAGACAGTTTCTTGATATTTTCTTCTTCCTGTTGAGTTTCTGATAACTCCAAATAACATTTCTCATGGAGGGGTGCTTTTAAAAAAAAAAAAGACTTCCTTCCTTCCTTCCTTCCTTCCTTCCTTCCTTCCTTCCTTCCTTCCTTCCTTCCTTCCTTCCTTCCTTCGTTTCTTTCATAAAGGAGGGAGAAAGAGAGGGAGAGAAACATGATGTGCAAGCGAAACATCAATTGGTTGCCTCTGTTACTCCCCCAACTGGAGACGTGGCCCACAACCCAGGCATGTGCCCCGACCTGGAATCAAACCAGTGACATTTTGGCCTGCAGGATGAGGCCCCACCCACTGAGCCACACCAGTCAGGGCTGTCCTGGTGTCTTTATCTGCCACATTGGGATGTCTGGGAGCCCTTGGTTGGCTTCTCACTCCAAGAGAGGGCACTACGTAGGTGAGTGGACACTGTGTGCCGGGGCCTGTCTACGGGGAGGTTCCCTGGAGGCTCCTGTAGCTTCACGTTCTCTGAGTCTTTCTTCTAGAGTGCGGTCTTCCAAATGCTGGGCTGAGGGTGAAGGCCCGGGTACCAGCATGCTGGGCATTGTCCTGGAGGGGGCTGCAGGCAGGCGGGTGGGTCTCAGCAGGTGGTGTGGATCTAGTCACTTGGATGGGCATGCAGTCCACTTCTTTCATTATCCTTTCCATGCCTTTTCAGTTGGGTGGATTGACCCTCTAGTCCAGTGACTCTCCATTTTATGCTTTTCCAGAGAATACCTCGCTAGTGGTTTCCTGAGGTGGGATGGTTACACAGCAGTGCAAGTCGGGGAGGGATGTGGGGATGGCTTCCACCCAGGAATCCTCCCATTCACCCGTGGTCCCAAGCATCTGGCACTCCTCATCCTGAGCCATGTGAATATCTGGGCTGTCACCTGGTTTTCCCTCAGCCATGCTTTCTTGGTTGGCTTGCTGTGTCCATCATCACTTACTTGGCCATCAGCCCTTCCAGCCTCTAAGAGTGTTGGCACCATCCATTGCATTCTTCCCATCTTTGTGAGTTTGTGTTAGAGAAAAAAAATCCTTTTTTTTTTTCCTGTGACGTTAGTGGCATTTTGGGTAAAAGAAAATTAGATGTGTGGGTTTAGTTCCTCATTCAAACCTGGAGGTTATATCTCATTTAATTTTATTTTAAAAATGAAATTGTGGTGGGGAATGTATTTATTTGGATTGTGACTTAAGCAAGCTTAATTTAAGTCAAGCACCTCACCCATCGTAGAGCTTTGTTCTTCTACAGACAGGGGTTCCTCTTTTCAGAGGGCCAGAACATTACATTTGAAACTGGTTTTCATTCTGACGGATCCCTTCTCTTTCTGCTCTCTAAATAAATTCCTGATTTAAAAAAAAAAAAATTGGCACCTAAAAGAGTATAATATTTGGGGGGAACAAGCCAAAATTATAGTGAAAAATAGAGTATCTCTGAATTGAAAATATGAAACCCATAGATGTGACAAGAATCAGTCAAGGCTGTATTTTCCTCTCAGTGCCCATTGGTGATTTACTTTCCCTCCAATCTTACTTCACGTCCTGGCCCTTTTCCTGAAGGCAGGCTCACAGAGTTCCTTGGCATTAGAGGTGGACAGAAGTTTTGATGCTGTCCTCATCCTTGTGCCCAGCTGGCATTTAGGGAGAGGAGACAGTTCTTTTTTATGCTGCCTGAACTGTTCCTTACACAGGGCATCCCTGGGCTGCACCACAAATGCTGGGAGCTCTTCCCCGGACACGCGGGCCGTTGCACAGGCCGAGGGTGAAGGTGGGGTGGGCACTTCCCTGAGCACCCTGACAGGGAAGCGTGGCTGCCAGAGATTCACCCCTCAAACATCAAGGCTGGGCTCCAGGTGCCGAGAGTCTGGCTCATCAGACATCTACTCCTCTTTCTCTGGTAGATGGCTGGTGAAAGTGTGGTAGAAATCTCTTTTAATCTGGCAAAATCTTTTTCCCTTTATGGTGTCTACTTTTTCTGATGTGCTTAGGAAAGCCTTCCTCATCCCACTGTTGTATAACTATTTTCTTGTTGTCATCTGCTATTTTATGATTGGGGTTTTTACCACACACAGCGTCAGGCATTCTAGCTTCCAGCTCCTGTCCCATTAGCAGGTAGGTGGCAGTTCACCAGGAGGGTTCTCTTGGGGCGTGGGGTGGGGCTCACAAAAATTCTTATTCCAGGAGAGGTTGGTGAGTTAATAGGTATTGTGGTTCTCAAATCAGGAGAAGTTTCCTCAGGGCGGAAGGGAAGTCTTTCCCACAGATGGATGGGCAGATGGTGTCCTGTGCACCTGAGGTCAGAAGTGTGAGGAAAGGTGAGGAAGCGCAGGCCATGCTGAGGCCGGGTCTGTCCTCACACCTTGGCTCCTTCTGTACACCCGCCTTCGTGCGGGCCACGGCCTTTTCAGAGCGCTCCTTAACGAGGAAGATGCACCTGGGGACGGAGTGCCTCTCCCAAGACCTAGAGCTGGCGAGTAGCCAGGCTGGAATTTGAGCCCCAGTTTGTGTGATCCCAGCGCTCAGTCCTTCCTCCTCTGTCTACCTCCTGCCAGGTGCAGCTGCCCAGCACTTTTGCCTCCCCCGGCACATGCCTTTCCCCAGTCACTCTGGCCTCTCTGGCCTGGACGTGCGTGTTTGAGGCTTGGTTTCCCATGTGCCTGCCATACTGATTCTCAGGTTCTGCACGTCACGTTTCACTAAAATACATGGTGTTAACCACTTCTTGTGTCTAAGATTACAGGGTGTTTTCGTGATGTGTCACCGCCTTCTGCTCTGGCGGGTTCCGGACAGTGAGGGCTTCCTCCGCCCCTGGAGGGAGAGCTCACAGGGCCTGTGCGATGGGTTAGGCCCTCCCTCCGCAGGCCCTGGTTTAAACCAGGTACTGTGGGACCCTGACTGGGCAGGCGGGTGTAGCCGTGGTAACCAGGAGAAAGCTAGACCAAGGGAGCCTGCGGTGCCCAGGTCGCACCAAGAGGCTGTGTGCCCTGAACGGGTGTCGGTCCTGCATTCATTTCCTCAGAGGGCTGATCAGGCGGGGCAGACAGAGCCCTTCTCTTACGGTGTTAATGCCTCCCTGGCAGCTTTGGGTTTGGTGGTGGCTGCTTTGGTGTTGGAACTGTGGCAGGATGGCCATTTAGGGTCTGCCCCTGTGAGCTGACACCAGCCTTGCTCCCTGACCCACCCAGCTGGGTGGCACGAACCTGGGGCTTACTCGTGTGGGCCCAAGCCCACCTTGACGTGTTGGTTCTCAGTTGTTTCTTAGGCTGTAACCTCTGCTCCGCTCTATGTTTGGGGTCCTACCCTTGTTGTATGGTAGTTTGCCTTTGTTTAGGGACAGTTGCTGGAAGAAGGTGTTTGTTTTCTGGAGGCAGAGACTGAGGAGTGGCCATTCGGGTCCAGCTGCTCTGGCAGGCCACCTGGGACAGCAGCAAAGCCCCCCTCGGGAAGAATGGAGGCGGCTTTGGCAAGCAGCTAGTTCTACCCCTGTGCAGGGCTGCTCCCAGTGTGGGACTAGGTCCTGACGACAGCCTCGTGCAGTGGACACGTTAGGTCCTGAGTGCAAAGGAGGGACACCACACCTAAGCACGAGTTCGAAATGTCATGTGACGTGCAGTTAGAACCCAGATATGGATGGACGCCTCAGACAAAATGCTGAGATGGCTGAATAGGAAAGGACAGACCCTGTCCTTGGGGGAAGTTGTAAGATACTAACAGACAGCAATGACTGCCTGACTCCTTTTTTGCCTTATCTTCTATGTTGTGGAGTGTGATCTGCAGATGAGAAGCAGGAGCAAAAACATTTTTAAAAATACAGTTTGCAGACCTGAAAACAGTGCTCAGAGCACCTGTTTATTCTTCAACCAACAAACATGCAGAGCCTGTTTGAGCAGGCTGTGCGTGCAGCAGGGGAAGGGACGAGAGCGCGACGTGGGCATGGTGCTGCGCTGCAGGGCCCTGGTGCCTGGCTGAGGAACAGCCTTCCTCCTTGGTTCTGTACTGGCGCAGCGTGTTTCATGGCTCACGGGCAGAATGGGACATTTATCCCAGTTCCATTTCCTGTTGTTAAGGTGTGTGTTCCAGCCTGTCAAGATATGCCTGTTTCTGCCCTGGCTGGTGGCTCAGTTGGTTGGAGCGTTGTCCTGTACATGAAAAGGTTGCAGGTTCAATTCCCAGTCAGAGCACATACTTGGGTTGTGTGTTTGATTCCTGGTTGGGGTGTGTACAGAAGGCAATCAGTCGATGTTTCTCTCTCACACAAATGTTTCTTTCTCTCTCTCTTTCTCTCCCCTTTCTTTCCTCTCTCCCTCCCTCCCTTCCTCTCTCTAACCATATCCTCAGGTGAGGATTAAAAAATTTAAAAAAAAAAGAAGATATGCCCGTGTTATTGATGCTCCTCAGGTTCCAAGTCACTAACAGCTGTTGCCTGTGCCATTTGTGTCATCTGTGATGTTGCTCTGACCAGGATGTAGTAGGGCTTCTCCAGCAGATGCCCTGGTATATGGTGGCTTTGGGGCTGATGATGTCCCCCACACCTAAAAGCTATTACAGTAAACCAATGTCTGTGTGTAGTCTCTGTGGATGTTCCAGGTGTCTTTGCTATAGTCAAAGTGCACAGTGTCTGGCCCTGATTGGTATGTCTCAGTGGGTTGGGTATCATCCCTCAAACCGAAGGGTCACTGGTTCGATTCCCAGTCAGGGCACATGCCTGGGTTGCAGGCCAGGTCCCCGGTTGGGGGTGTGCCAGAGGGAACCAACTGATGTTTATCTCCCTCTTTTTCTCCCTCTCTTCCCCTCTCTCTAAAAATAAATAAAGTCTTTTAAAACATGCACTGTGTCTGTGGGGCCTATAGAAGATGGCCAGCCAGCAGCTCAGGAGGACAGCTTTTAGCCAGCCAGGAGCCTGGCTAAGCCCTTGGGGATAGCCGCTCTTAGGCAAAGAGCCCATCTGTGTAACCAGGTCTCACCTTGAGACATCTTGGCTCCCCTCTCTGCCCCGCTGCGCTTCACACTGTGGCTCCTGGCTCCACCTTCTACCCGTAGCCTCCCCACTCCCCACCCAGTCAGCCTCTAGGCTCTCCTGCTAACCAGTAAGTGCCCTCTTGCTGTGTCCACTGTTCTGCTCTGGGTCACCCTGTTGGTCCCTGGCTCTGTGGCAGGGTTTGCCTCACACTGCTGTCGGAAGGTGGCAAGGGGAACAAGTTCTCTCCGGGGGGGGCACAGGTGAGGCACCCTTCTGAAGACAAGTCGGCTCAGTCACTTCTTTTGTCAGAAGTGCTCAGTGACTTAGAGCCTACCAGGTGACATTTCTCGGTGTCCATGTGTGGAGTACTTGCCTCACATGGGTACCGAGTCCTCCTAGTCTGCCAGCCTCACTTCCCCATGAGTTGGATCTTGAGTCTTCTCTCTGCTTCATTCCCCTCGCCTCTCTCTTGTGGTCCTGGTCATACATCCCCTTGTGCATGCATCTGCTTCACCTTGGGGGCTTTGCCGGCGGGAACCTGTTACTGCCTCTTGTGTAGGCTTGAGGACGCGAGGGCAGGGACCCTAAACTCACATGTGTTCCATGAGTTGTGGTGGGTCAGTGACATTTTATTTTTCTTTGTACATTAATGCAGATTTGTCCATCTTTAGCATTTAGCCCCCTTTCTGGGATTTCTTTAACAATCACAAATCTGATCCTGCAGCCCCGTGTGCACACTCTTTAATCAGCCTGGGGTTTCTCTGTTTGGAATGGTCAGAAGGCTTTCTAGCAGCAGCTGGGCCGGGCTTGTTTAATTCGCTTGGGTGAGGCAGCAGAGCCCTGAGATGTTTGTTCACTTGTTTATCAGCAGTCCTGGTGCTGGGGAGATGGGCAGGGAGACTTGCCCTTCAGGGAAGAAAACAGTTTGTGAGCAGAGAAGCCAGACGTTGGGACCCAAGCCTGAGATGCCCCTTCCTTTCTAACAAATGCACGTGTGTTCTTACCTGTGTGTACGCATGCATTTGTGGATGCTGCCATTCCAAGGGAGCTCAAGCTTAGCTGATGTGCCTGATTGTATCCCAGCAGAGCATTGACTTGATGTAAGTGTGTGACAGGATTTCGTCTTTTATTGTACATGTATTGGCAAATGTGCTCTGAAGATGTTTTCCTCGTGTGTGTGTGGTCTGTTTCCTCATGTCCCCAGCTAGAAACTGTTGAAGTTGGGGCATGTCTTCTGGGTCCTATCTGGAGAACCTGCACATCCCCCCTTTGCCTTGGGAGGGATTGAGAGATGATTTGTCAGAGAAAGTGAGTGGAGCTGGGATCCCACTGCTCTTAATACCAGAGTCGGGTGGGGACCCAGGCCTTTCAGAGAGCAGGAAATAGTGGCTGGCTGACCACTCAGCCTTTTAATGTGTACTTGATTTTGTGCTGGTTGTGAGTTATCCCTTGGCCCTGGCCCCTCTGCCCCTCTTGCCAGGTGGTGGCTGTTTTGCTTTGTAGTGACCACCTTTCCTGTTCCTTCCTTCTTGTGGCCCTGCCCTCTTACTCCCTTGCTCAGCCATTTCGTTGCTCTGCTGAGCACGCCTCCCTTGTTGCTTCTCCTGGACCTCGGTGAGGCTGGTGTGCTGGGGGACAGGCCCCTTCCGCCTAGGGGCAGTTGCTGTGCAGGGCCTTCTGGCCAGGAACCCTGCAGGAGCAGACTCGTACGTGTGTCAACATCTCCTTTTTTTGTCTTTCAGCGAGGATGCCATGAGAAAAGCTGGTGTGGCCCATAGTAAATCCAGCAAGGAAATGGAGAGCCATGTATTCCTAAAGGCCAAGACTCGGGTAAGACCGTGGTGGGCTGAGCCCATGGCAGAGCGACTCGGGAAAGGGAGGGTGTGATGCAGACTCTGGAAGCCCCTCTCCCTGGGGAGTGGGGATAGGGTGTCTGCTCACTGATTGGTCACAGGCACTGTCAGCTTTGCCTGCAGCACTCCGTGGGTCTTCCCTTGTGTCCATGGTATAGGTATACAGGGAGTTTACGGGGTGGACTCCCAGGATACAGGCCCAGCATCTGACCCTAGACCTCACTGCAAGCGTCCTCCACTTGCGGTTTGCGCCCGTGAATCCTGTAGAGCGTTCACTCAGGCCCCAGCTGCTCCTGTAGAAGGGATGAGTGCTCTGGGTAAGGACTGGCTCTCGCCTCAGTGTCAGCCCTACCAGGGGGTCTTCACCTAAGCCCCACAGTGCCCTGACATGTGGCCTCCGCAGAGTTCCTGCCCCCTTTTGTTAAGTGGTGAAGGTGGTGCTAGTGGAGATGGAGGCCTTGATCAAGGAGCCAGCCGTAGGAATATCACTGGCGGAGTAGGTGGGGAGGATTTCCGGTGTGTGAGCACTCATCCTGGGCTGACCACCTCCTTCCATACCTTCACTTTCCCTGGGGTGGAGCTGTTTTAGTAGAAACAAAGCAGAATGGAAGCAAAGAAGCCAGGCTGCTTGTCTAAGGTCACCCAGCTTGTGCAAGGTGGCACTAACGCAGGGGGCTTTTGTTCTGCACCACACCTTCCCTGTCCTCCTTATATTGGGTTGGCCAAAAAGTTCATTACATTTTTTCCGTAAAATAAAAAACACATTCTTCATTTTCACCAATAACTTTGTTGATTTGGATATTTTGATTATGTTGGCTATCTCCTGCTATTGGCCTCTAGTGGGTAGAGGCCAGGGGTGCTGCCAGACATCTTCCAATGCATAAGCCAGCCCCACAGCAAAGAATTATTTGGCCACAATGTCAGTAGTACCCAGAAACTTTGCAAACTTTTGACACATTGGATCTGTCACAGCACCTTCTCCATACACTGCACAAATCTTTTTTTGCATTTCAGTTGTGTTTTTACCTTTCTTAAAATAATAAATCATAATATACCAAAAATGTTGCTTTAGTATTAAAATGACTACACAAAAATTTACTAGTTTTGTCCTGGCTGGTGTGGCTCAGTGGATTGAGTGCCGGCCTGCAAACTGAAAGGTTGCCAGTTTGATTCCCTGTCAGCGCACATGCCTGGATTGCGGGCCAGGTCCCCAGTTGGGAGTGTGCAAGAGACAACCAGCTGATGTCTCTCTCCCTTTCTTTCTCCCTCCCTTCCCTCTCGCTGGAAATAAATAAATAATCTTTTTCAAAATTTACCAATTTTGTTAATTTTTGAAAAAATGCCCACTGATAGGACAACTGTCACAGTACAGTCTAAAAATTGTTTTGGATGAAGTCAAAGTGCTTAGTTAAGCACTACTAGAGCCATCGCATGGAAAAAACTAAACAAACTTTTTGGCTGACCCAGTAGATCCTGACCTCCAGTCCCCCCTCTGATGCATTGGGTGTGTTCTGAGCACCTTGTGCCGAGTGCGGTGTCGGAGCTCTAAGATATGCTTATGTGTCGCAAATTAAAAGCAGATGTTATTTATGTCCCTTGATTGGATTCTGGTTTGCATGAACCAACTGGCAAGACACCGGGAGGTCAGTTGGGGAGATTAAAGCATGGTCTGCGTGTTGAGATTAGGTGAACATTTTGTGAAATGGAAAGGCAGAGATGACTGGCTAGAAAAGGCAGGTTCCAGGACAGAAACCATCTGTACAGTTTGGTGTTTAAGGTCAGAGCACATGAGTGTGTATTTGTGAGCACACGTATATGCAAGTGAGGGCTATGTGCTCTGGGTATATATAATAAGTATTTCCTTTTTCTTTGTTTTTTTCCCCTATAACAACTTTATTGAGATCTACTTCATACACTTTACAATTTACCTGTTTTTGTTTTTTTTTTAAGATTTTATTTATTTTATTTTTAGATAGAGGGGAAGGGAGGGAGAAAGAGAGGGAGAGAAACATCAATGTGTGGCTGCTTCCCGTGCGCCCCTCACTGGGGACCTGTCCCGCAACACAGGCATGTGCCCTGACTATGGAATCGAACCGGCGTCCCTTTGGCTTGCAGGCTGACTCTCAATCCACTAAGCTACACCAGCCAGGGCTGCAATTTACCCATTTAAAGTGTACGATTCAGTGGTCTTGATATTCACAAGAGTTGTTCCACCATCACCACAATCTAAATTTTAGAACATTTTCTAAGAGAAACTCCAAGTCCGTTCTCTTACTCTCCATTTTCCCTCAACCTTTAGCCCTAAGCAACCACTTACCTGCTTCTTGTTGCTATGGATTTGACTCTTTGAACTTTTCATATAAATGCAATCATACAGCATACGTTCTTGTAACTGATTTCTTTCACTTAGCATAATATTTTCAAGGCTCAATCTTAAATCATGTCGTAGCACGTACTTTATTCCTTTTAATTGCCAAGTAATATTCCATCATATGGTTATGCCATATTCTATGTACTCATCAGTTGATGGACATATGGATTGTTTCCACATTTTTGGCTGTTACGAATAATGCTGCTATCAACATTTGTGTACAAGTTTTTTATTTTATTTCCCTTGGATATATACCTAGGAGTAGAATTTCTGGATCATATGGTGACTATGTTTAACCTTTTGAGAAACTGTCAGACTGTTTTCCAAAGCACCCGCTTCATTTTGCATTCACAGGAACAGTGTATGGGGTTCCCGTTTCTCCACTCTTCATCTGTCCTTGTTATTGTCAGTCTTTTTATGACCTCTCTCCCAGTGAGTGTAAAGGAGTATCTCACTGTGGTTTGAGTTGCATCTCTCCGGTGACTAATGCTGTGGAGCGTCTTTTCATGTGCTGTTGGCCATTTGTGTGTTCTCTTTGGAGATATGTTTATTTAAACCCTTTGTCCATTTTAAAATTGAGTTCTTGGTCTTTTTATTGTTAGACTGTTAGAGTTCTTTAAGTGTTTTGGATACGAATGTCTTATTAGATCTATAATTTGCAAATATTTGGGGGATGGGATGATGTTTTTGTTGTTTTTGTTAGTTTGTATTTTAATTAAAAGAACTTTAGTGAGAGTTTATTGAGCTATTTCAGCTTTTGAAATGCTGAACTTGTTGGTTCAGTATTGTTTGTTATATATTGTTTCATACAGAACTACCCCAAAACTTAGTGGTCTAAAGTAATGAGTCCTTTCTTTCTGACACCGTGGATCAGAAATTGGGGCAGTTGGAATTGCCTGTCTGGCATTCTGCTGGTCTCACTTGTGACCTCTCATTAGCTGCATCTGGCTGGCAGCTGTGTTGGATCAGATGATCCATAAGGCTTTACCCCCGTGTCTGCACTTCGGTTTTCCCTCCACGTAGTGTTTCCAGCAACATAGCCCAGGCTTCTTACCGCATGGCAACTGGCGCCCAAGGAGTAGGAAGTGGAAGCTGCCTGTCCTCAGAAGTCCTAGAACATTGCATGGACACAGCAGGCCCAAAGGCTAGTGCAGCTTCAGGGGAGTGGGAATCACCTCCACCTTTTGATGCGAGCAGCGGCATGTGTGTACAAAGAGGCCAGTGATTGTCAGCGGCCCTCTCGGAGGCTGGCTGCCACAGACTCATAACCTCAGGGGAATAGTACCCCAAAGTGAGCATCTGGCAGATAGTACTTCCCTCACTGTCTTAGCCTTTGCCTTTCTGCAGCCCACACACTAGACTTTAGCAATTTCAGGCCCACATCCTTTGTTTAAGCTGGTTCTATTGTAAATCCCTAACTCCAGCATGAGGCCCTGTTTGGAAGAGAGATATTTATAAGAGGTGTGGGAAATCTCCTGTCTTTTTCTGCAGAGACAGACATACTGCATAGGCACTGTTGTCTGGTGCCCAGCTTTTCATTACTGCTCAAGTTCCTCATGGAGCCACACACCAGTCATTGTGGCCTTTCATCACAGGTGGGAATTGAGAGGACTCTCTAGGTCAGATGGCACCTGATGTGCTTGTTACCTATGACCCCATTAGAGTGACTGTGAAAGAATTTAAAAGGTGGGACCCCAGGGCTGGGAAAAGAAGGGGGAAGAGCGATTTATCTGTTTTTCTGGACTTCAGGAGGGCCTGGGAAGTGGAAGAGGCCATAGAAAAGGGTGACCTAATCTTGGAACTCTGGCAAGCTGGCGGGTCCACAAGTGTCCATTCTGAAGGAAAATGAGATGCTAATGGGCTACCCAGGGCAAGGAAAACCTTGAGTACACTTTTCTAAAGGAATTCACCAAATTGCCGTGTGTGGGCTCATCCTCCAGTGTAAATGGAGGTTACGTACTAACCCAAGGTAAAGCCCTCTCCATGTGTCATTGGCTGGCTCCAGGTCTAATGGCCAGACCATTTTGTCCCCTCTAAAGCAATGTGTGCTTGCAAAGTCCTTTGCTGTGTACTTCACCTGTTTGAGCTCATCTGACCTCACATCAGCCCATGAAGCAGGTGCAGCAAATCTACAGAGAGGGGCAGTTTCAGATCCAGGGGTCTCCCGTGGAAAGGCATGCTTGCAGGAGACCTGCAGCACTCGACCCGCAGTGGTTCCTGAGTGACCCAGCCTTCACAAGAATTTCGGAGATGTGTTTAACCTGTAAGAAAGCCCCTAGGCAGCAGTGTGACTTAACTGTGGCCTATGCCCATTTCTTGTGTCAGATGGCTACATCCCTTCTTCCCTTCCTCCCCATCAGGGCTCCTTACACTGGTCTGGTTCCGAGAGCCTGTGCTCTACCGGTGGCACAGCCTCAGCCAGGTGCAAATCACGCTGGCATCCCTGCCCCAGGCCAGGGAACGGCGCTGGGACAGCTGCATGGTGGCATCTGCCCACTTGGCTCTGAGCCCTCACTCCTGGTTCTATGTGAAGGGCTTTGGGGACATGCTTCTGAGCCCCATATACTGTATCTTGTGTTTTAGTAAAAGTATCTGGTTGCTTTTTAAACCTGCTTCCTCGTGTTTTACCTTTTATGGAAGTGGAGAAAACTTCACAAACTCTTTTAAGGTATTGCCCATCTAAAAGATGGTTCAAGGCCCTAACAAGACATCAGATGCAGATATTGACCTGGCAAACTCCCAGTCCTTGTTACCTCACACTTGGCCACGGTGTTTCCTGAGCTTCCTTTAGACACCGCCCCCCCTTCCCTGCTGCTCACTCACCAAACTGCTGTCTTTCAAGAAGCAGCCTCAGCAGGTGGTCCAGATGCGGAGCTCTGACACCGGTGACCTCTTCACTCCTGATACATCATCTTTCCTACTAGAAATGGGCTTGGGGGGGGCGGCAGTTGGAAAATGTTAGTGTTCACATCCTCCTCAGTGTCCCTTTGCTCCCGCAGAGCCTCACTCTCCCTCTTTCTGTACCCACCTCCTTGGATGTGCTTCTCATCCCAGCTCTGACTTTCCTCTGGACCTGTCCCCCTCATGGCTTCCCCTGTTGATTCCCCTGGCTGAAAAAAGTGATGGGGTGAAGTTTGGAGATAGATGAGGGACAGTAAAGATTTAGAAAGTGTACTTACAGTTTTACATTCACCTGAGGCCACTTTCATTTTATTTCCCTTTCCGTGGAGGTACTCTTAGGACAGAGGTTCCCTGTGTGTCCCTGGGCTCACAGGCATGTGTCCCGGGGCAGCTCTACCACAGGTGCTGTGGCTGGGTCCTAGGCATTGT
The DNA here is from genome assembly GCA_004026545.1 of Mormoops blainvillei. NCBI lineage: Eukaryota > Metazoa > Chordata > Mammalia > Chiroptera > Mormoopidae > Mormoops > Mormoops blainvillei. Next base: position 69,174 of record PVJD01003547.1, on the reverse strand, counting down.
CTCACCAGTCTGCTGTCAAGTGGACCCTCACTGTCAGTGACATGGGAGGAGGGTCCTGTGAGCAGGGCAGAGAGTGACGGCTTTGCACCTTTGGGGCCGCCTTGATGGAAGGATGCGCATTTTGAGGAGGGGAAGGTTGTTCAGCTCCTGTGAAATAAGATTTGAACTCAGACATCCCTTTGTTGACTACAGGACAAATCTACAGTGATTTCCCCAGAACTCCCGGGAGTGAGTGTCCTTGGTTGCAAAGAGCACAATTGGTGGAAGGCAGGCTGTGTTCCAGAAACACAGCATCTGGGACAAAGAGGGCCCTCAGCAGTGGCCTTCACCTGCCACCCTTGAGTGACCCTGTGTCCTCTTCCTTGCCTGTGCAGTAAATTCAGCTGAACACAGGTCTCCAAAAGCACAGCCAGGGGCACACATCCAGATTTGCATGTAAGTGTGACGTCAGCAGTGAAAAAGCAACAGGCTGGGTATTAAAAGCGAAAGTACTTCAATACAAATAGTGCAAAGACAAAAGCGACCCGCCCATGACTACTTCTGATATGCCTTGTGACCTTAGAACAGCCCCTTGTCCCCACTGGGCCTGTTTACTGTCCCCCCTGTGAAAAGAGGGGTGCTTGAGCTAGTGCTCGGCCCTCTTGGTTAAGCATTTACAGCAGGGAGGAAGGAGCGGCAGTTTGAAGTCTCTGGTACCCTTCTTGTTTTTCTGTTTCTCTGTGCCTGTTGTTGGCCTCCAGTAGCTGAGCCCTGACAGCTTTTCTCTGAGAGGGAGGCTCCAGAGGAGGCCCAGCTGGGCCGAGCGTTGCCATTTGTGTGAGTGGGCCTCAGCCCGGCAGCCTTTCAGGGAGAGCCCTCAGCTTGGTGGCAAGGGGGTGGGAAGGGACGGCAGTGGCTTCACTTCTTCATCTTGGATTAAACTGCTTCCTGTTTTTACTTTTAGGACGAATACCTTTCTCTCGTGGCCAGGCTCATTATCCATTTTCGAGACATTCGTAAGTAAAATTTTACATTTCTGTTTGTGATTGCTGTTAGAGGCTGGCCCTGTTGTACCGTGGAGACTTACTTGGCCACAGTGCCTGATTCAGAATGTCTGTGTAAAAACGCCTGCTTTCTGGAAAGTTCTTCATTGCTTGGCATTTGTTTTCATCTTTCTCACCCCCCGCCCCCACCGCCACCATCAGAGCTCCAGCCTCAAAAATGCTGATTTTGGCATAATGGAAATGTTAGCCTCAGAGTGGTTTAAACTGGACTGCTGTTTTTGCTTGTCCATTTAATCTCCTTTTAAAAAAGGACTGGTGCTTTTATTTCAAAGCAGTTCTTAAGCAGTTTACCCTGGAGTAGAAACTTCTTTCCCTAATAGGTTGTTTTATTAACCCACGGAGGCCTGACCTAGATGCGTGTTCCCGTCAGGCTGGAAGCATCTGAGGCCGGCTTCCTCAGCCCTGCCTCTAGCTCCTGCCATGGTGGGGGACACCCGGGTCCTACCACTCTCCGCCCCCTCTCATTCCCTGGGTCCTGCTGTGACCCTGTCAGCCAGGCCTAGCAGTAGCCATAGCTCTTCAGAAGCAAATGTCACTGCATGCCAAGGTCAGAGTCCTGGTGGTCTTCCGCGGAGACAGTGAGTGGTCTTGGATGGCCACAATCTCTAAGGAAATGGGCTGGTGGGGCATGCTCTGGTTTCAGCCAGCAGCGCCTCTTGTCTGCCTGCAGTTGTGTTACCATGGGAGATGGGCTTCTGAAGCAGCCTGTCCTTGGAGTGTGTGCTTGGTAGGTCTAGTTGCTGCTCCCCCAGTTGTAGAGGTGGCTCCTGATTCATTGTCAGTAATCCTGGGCTAAGTGAGAGCCCCCGGACCCCTGTGTGATCAGTAGGGTTTGCTTCTTTCCACACTAACTTTTTATCAGGACTGCCAGCAGGCGGCTTCACTTGATTTCATTTTCTTACTGCAATTGGGAAGGTCCCATGGAGTATGGAACAAGAGGAGATGGAAGTAGGAGCCTGGGGAATGAGCAGCCTGGATGAACCGCCCAGGTTTGTCCTGGCAAGAGACTGCTTGTTGGGGCTGGGCTGGCCTGTTCAGGAAGTGGTCCTGGCATATTGGCACACAGCCCTGTGGACTAGGGTGCCCACAGCCATCTCACCGGTTCCTCACAAGAGGGTGGAACTGGTGCCACAGTCCCCCACCTGATACTGGGGCCAGCGAGGTCTGGCTTCCAGCCTGCCTTGGCCATCCTCAGTTTCCTCTGGAAAATGGAGATGCTGCCTCACCAGCGTAGGCTGACAACGGAGGTATCATGTTCTTAGCACCACTCTGGGCCTGCCATGGATCCCTGTAGCATTCTTGTTTGTTGCTCAGGGCTCGAGCTGAGACTATGGACCTGGGAAGGAAGGAGAGTTGGGTTGGGCCCAGAGTGAGTGAGCCGCTGCCTGGGGACTGTTCTCTGAGTCCCCGGGTTGACCATGGGGCAGTTCTGCACCCTCTTCCCCCAAGCCTCCTTGTGCGTCTGCGCTGCCAGGAGTGGGGCGCGCGTACAAACGTGCATGCGCGTGCACACATGCACACACTGAAGCTCTGAAGTATGTTTTATCTAGTTTCTAGGCAGGGTCAGTTACGTTTTAGCAAATGACCTCTGGGCAAATGCCTATAAAACTGACTTACTATAGAAATATGTGGTAATATAAAACTTTACTTTTTTTTTTTTTAATATAGATAACAAGAAATCTCAAGCTTCTGTCAGTGGTAAGAATTTTTCCTTTTCAAATTCAAATTTTTCCCAACCTTGGATCTGGGGCAGGAGGAATGAGGTTGTGGATGCCACCTGTGTCTGGGGTTAAGCTGTTACTAGAGGACAAAGTTCACAGAGACAGGACCTCTGGCTGGCCAGAGGATTGTGAAGCTGCGTGCCACACTCCCCATCCTCCCTCTTCCTGTGCACACAAGATGCTGCTGCCCCATCGCATTTCACTTAAATATGGCTTTTGCCCAGCAAACAGATGATAAAAACTCACGTAGTTATTGAGACATTATCTAAAATTTTGAGCTCTCGGGGAGAGAACTATTAACGGTATATTGAGTATAATAGCATATAGTAGTTCTTAAGAAATAATTATCTTTTTTAAGTTACAAGGTTTCCTTGTTAGTTAAAAATTATCACTATTTTTTGTTTTTTTTATTTCAAGTCTCCATCACACATAAGGGGAACCCTGTCTGATGACTCAGCCTTGGTTTCACTGACTGAGCTACCAGTGAAGGAATAGAGGTCCAAGTTGGCCAAATAAACCCCAGCCTATCAGGAAGAGAGCCAGCCTACTGTATATATATATGCGCCAAACGCCCACGCTTGCCTCAGCTGAGCTAACTACACCTACCAGAGTGGGCCCTGTCTCTCCTCAGGGTCTCTTTGCACATACAGTGATTCTCAGCCAGCCGGGGGCCAGGTGGGATTAGAGTACATTGTCAGGAGGACGCCTGGGTTCTTGGCATTAGAGTTAGGGTCCTTGGGCACCCAGTTCTGTAGCAAGGTGCTCCAGGCCAGGCCACACCTCTCTGCAGCTAGCCATTTGCTGTGAGCCTACACTCACGAGAGCATGTGGTGAGAAAGTCAGATCCCTTGTCCCAGTTCAGCGTTGATCACTGAGCTGAGTCTGCAGACCTGGTGGGCTTGGCAAGTGTCGTAGTGCTCCTTGGCACTGTGTGGACCTCTCCTTCCTGCCTTGGCTTGTTCTGGTATGGTGGCCTCGGATGTAGGAGTGTACCTTGAGAACTGTTCCTCAGTGGGGGTTCTGCAGATTAGCAGAGGTGGCCTCCTGGCATGCAAGGAGACGTGTAACCTCCCTGGAAAACATCTGCCTGCCCGCCTCCCCCCGCCCCATGTTCTTGTTTACTTGGAGAAGGGCCTTTGTGTGCTCACCCGGCAGGAACGTTTGTACAGCCAGAAGGGGTGGGGACTGCCACCTTCCCTGGAGGGCAAGTCTGTTCCTCAACAGTAGGACCCTGGTACAGGGCAGACTGGGAGTATGGGACATGCTCCCTGTCCAGGAGGGCTCTAGAAACAGTAAAAAACACATAAGGTGTCCTGCCCCCTGGGGTGTGACTCGCAACTGGGGAGGCTTCCAGGACTCTGACCTCTCACCAGTTGGGACCTTGAGGGAGCCGAACCTGGAGGTGGCGGGAAATGTATGCCCCACAAGGACTCACAGCCTTCAGAGCCTCGCTTGATTCTGTGGGCGCTTCCCCGAGACATTGTGCCTTGTGTACCCACAGACCCTATGAATGCACTACAGAGCCTGACTGGCGGACCTGCTGCAGGAGCAGGCGGAATTGGCATGCCTTCTCGGGGACCAGGACAGTCCTTAGGCGCGATGGGGGGCCTTGGCACCATGGGTCAGCCGATGCCCCTTTCGGGGCAACCGCCCCCTGGCACCTCAGGGATGGCACCCCATGGCATGGCTGTTGTGTCTACGGCAGCTCCACAGAGTGAGTACCGCACTTCTCAGAGAGCCTGCTGCTTTCTTTGGAGGCGACATGCATTTTATTACTTTGCATAAGATGGTATCCTGAAAATCATGGAGAAGCTCTAAGAAGCTCTGTCTTTTTATCTTTGTTGGTGTGGCCCCCTTTCTACGCCTGGGTGGGAGTGGAGGACTCAGAGGAGGCTGGGATGACCTGGGGCACCATCCAAGGGGTCGTATTTTATAACTGTCATGGAAACAGTTATATCTCAGAGTGTTCTTGGCCATGAAGAAGTGTTGTTAGCAACCCACAGCCCCAGGACTGCCCCGATCTCAGGAGCCCCTTTGCACTTCTCTGGAGGACATGGGTCCCTGTCTTCTGCACTCAGCTGCCCCTTCTAGAAGCTGAACTAAAGCGCAGGTCTCTGTCTTCTTTCCAGGACCTGTCTTGATGGACCTTTGGTTCTCATAAACATTTATTCAGTACTTTGAATGTACTTCAGAACTGTAAAGTCTTCAGTACTTTTTCCCCCTTGTAGAACATTTTATTTTTGAAATACTTTGAATCACAGGAAGTTGCAGAATAGCAGAGCTCCCATGTGCCCTTCACCCAGCTTCCCCAATGATAATATCTTAATACATCATCAAAACTGAGAAATGAACGTGGGGACAGCACTGTCAACTCAGGTAGACTATTCAGATATCACCAGCTTTTGTATGCATTCTTGTGCATGCACTTACATGTGTGTAGTTCTGTGAGATTTTACCATATGTAGACTTGAGTAGCCATCACCACAGCCAGCATGCAGAACTGTTACATCTCCACCAACAATGTCGTATGCCTCTTAATAATCACACTTCCCCTCCAACTCTGAGCGCTGGCAGTCGCTGACCTGTTCACTGTCTCTATAATTGTGTTACTTTGCCAGTGTTATATCAGTGGCATCATATAATGTCTGACTTTTTGACATTGGTTTTTTTCACTCAACATAATGCCCTTGAGGGCCTCCAAGTTATACCAATAATTCGTTCCTATTTGTTGCTGAGTAGTATTCCATGGACTGAGTGTACCAAGTTTACTTATCCATTCACCCTTGAAGGATATTTGGGTTGTTTCCAGTTTGGGGCTGTTAGAGATGTAAAGCTGCAGTGAATACTCGTGTATGGGTGGTGGTATTTTGATGTGTTTTTGTCATGTAGTCCTTATAGCAACCCTATGAAGAGGGCAGTGTCACTACCTCTGCTTTGCCCATAAGGGAGTGTCACCTAGAGCTGGGGTCCAGCCCAGGCTGCCTGACCCTGTGCACCCTGTATTAGCATTACCTTGCTCTTCTCAGATGCCACATGTGTCCTCATTCCTACCCTCTCCTATACTGGAACCTTCCATCCCCAACCATCCCCCTCCTCTTTGGCTCTTCATTCTCTTTTCCTCACTGATGTCTTGCGATCAGACTTGTTCTTCACTCGGTTTTTCATCTCAAGCTTCTTTGTCCCCTTTTGTCTTATCAGCACACCTGATACTCATACAAGGTAGCTTATGGAAGAATGGGCAGGAGAGATGCTGGCCCTGGCTCCTTTTTACATTATACTTTGGTATACCGGTTGAATTTCTTTTATCACAAACTTCTATTTTATAGTAAGAAATAGTTTTAAAACGTATGAGTTTAGAATGTTCCCATGATTTGTCTTTCAGTCTTACACCTTAGACTTTATTTGTCAGCTCAGTGGCAAAAGCTTTGGTATCCTGCCTGCACCCTCCCCACATCTGACCTTGACCCACATCCTGTTTTCAGCTTCTGAGGGACCTGGTGTCCTGTGTGGCACTAGCGGAAGGTAGAAGTGGGTTCTCCACTTTCTTGCACTGCTGCTGCCTCTCAGAGACCCTCCCTCCCTGCCTTTGACCTCTTACCTCCCTAATCTACCTGAAATAGGTGTCATGGCCCAATGGGCTTTTGCTATCCCTTTCTAACATTTTTTCCAAACCCCACTTCAAGGCTTAATCCAGTGTCCCCAGAGGACAGGGCCTTAGTCAGAGGTTTTGCCAGGGCTTCAAAGGGCAGCACAGGGTGCACTGTGATCATCTCCAAGCGACCCAGGTTAGTCATAGGAATCACAAACACTGATTGTAGATGAGGCTGTGGGCTTGAGTAAAGAGCTGGAGTGAAACTTATCACTGTACATTTTTGTTCCTCAATGAATTTTATATCATGTGTGTGTAAAACCGACTTTAAAAAAATAAGTGCTATTTCTGGCTGTTTGACAGACTGGGTGCTGAGGAACCCCCCTTCTCCTGGATAACTAGATGCTGGGTAGGCTGCATTTTGGATTGCTGGGCTCGCAGAAGGTAGGGGACGCTCTTTACCTTGCTGCGCCTTGGCCCACGGCAAGATGGGGGAAAGCAAGCCTGGGGTCCCTCCGTCCAGCAGGATTTGTGCTGCGGCCCTTGGCGTCCCTGGCTCCCCCAGAGGCAAAGAGGAGAGTACTTCCAAGATTAGGACTGTGGGAATTGCAGTTAAGGTCAAGCACTGAGCACACGAAGGTCAGCAGGCATGAAAGGAAGCAAAGACACCACGAGGAGGAACAGAAACAACAAACAGATGTAGAAATTCCCAGGGACCACACACATAGCAATTGTTAGACATGGGCTTGGCATGCTTAAACAAATAAAGGATGGACTTCCAAACGAACAAACCCCGTGATACTATCAGGAGTGACCAACCAGATCTGAGAAGGAACCAAATAGAACTTGTAGAAATTGAGGGGGAAAAATTATTGAAAGAAGAAAGTATGGGTGAATAAACAGTGCATTAGATATAGCTGAGGAAAGGCCGTTGCTGGTGTGGCTCAGTTGGTTGGAGTGTTGTCCCATAAACTGAAAGACCGCAGGTTTGTTTCCTGGTCAGGGCACATGTCTAGGTTGTGGGTTTGGTCCCAAGTCCCCTGTTGGAGTGCATAAGGGAGGCAACCGATTGATGTTTCTCTCACATTGATGTTTCTCTCTCTCTCTCTCCCCGCCCCCCCACCCCGCTCCTCCTCCTCTCCCTCCCCCCACTTCCTCTCTCTCTCTGAATTTTTTTTTAAAAGAAAAAGTAAAAACGATACAGCTGAAGAAAGAATTTGTGAACTAGAAGCTATGTTTAAAGACGTTATATAGACTGTAGCCCAGAGAAGAGGACATGGAAAATAGGGGCTTCCGTAGGTGAAAACAGGTCGAAGCATACAGAGGACCTCTCTGTATTTTTTTTTTTAATAACTGCTTTATTGAGATATAGTTTGTGCACCATATAGTTTACCCATTTAAAGTGAAACTTTTGGTGGTGTTTAGTACATTCAGAGTTGTGCAACCATCACCACAATCAATTTTAGGACCTTGTCATCATTTCAAAAGAAACTACTCCACAGAAAATCTTGTAGATGATTGTTCATATCAGCATTATTCATAACAGCCAAAAAATGGAAACAACTCAAATGTCAATAGCTGATGAATGGATAAGCTAAATATGGGAAATCCGCATAGTGGAACCCTATTTGGCAATAATAAAAAATGAAACACTGGTACGTCTACAGCATGGGTGAACCTTGTAAATATACTAAGCAAAAGAAACCGGCCCCAAAGGCCATGTATTGTGAGATTCCATTAATTTGAAATGTCCAGACTAGGCGAATCCATAAAGACGGAAAGTAGATCGGTGGTCACAAGAGGCTGGGCCTTTTGGCCGTCCAAAAGACTTACCCCTTTTCTTTTTTCTTTATTATTTTAGAGCAATTCATAATAGTAAGTTCCATAATCAACATGATGCTGCTCCCATCACATCTGTTCAATCCCAGCAGCGGACGGGAGAGCAGGTGGTCTTACCACCCTACCTGTGCGCACAGCGCTGGGCAATGGGCCTTTGCCTGTTGCTTGCCTCATCCTCCTGGGCCTAATTCCTGGGTCTTGTCTCCAGCCCAGCTGCAGCTTCAGCAGGTGGCATTGCAGCAGCAGCAGCAGCAGCAGCAACAGTTCCAGCAGCAGCAGGTGGCGTTACAGCAGCAGCAGCAACAGCAGCAGCAGCAGCAGCAGCAGCAGTTCCAGGCTCAGCAGAATGCTATGCAGCAGCAGTTCCAGGCCGTGGTGCAGCAGCAGCAGCAGCTTCAGCAGCAGCAGCAGCAGCAGCAGCACCTAATTAAATTGCAACATCAAAACCAGCAGCAGGTACCAGGTGCTCTCCTGCCTGTGACATTTGAGCCCTGGACACACACCAGTCACTATGCTGGGTGCAGGGGCCCCGAGCCAGCAGTGGATCCTCCTGACCCCGATGCCTCAGCTTCCTTGTTCACGGGCTTTCCACAGAGCCTGGGGCATGGAGGAGAAAAGGGCCCTGACTTGGTAGGAGAGTGCTGCGATTGCACGAGGAGAGCCTCTCTGCCAAGCTTGGGGGTCTAGCTGCAGGCCTGCTGTGTGCTGGGGGCAGACTCAGTGGAGGCTTTGCATTCAAGCGATTCATGTAAGAGTTAACTGAATCATGAAATGAGAAGAACGTTCCGAGATGCAGGAATGCTTGAGCCGTCTCTGGGCTTGTTTGGTGTCTGGAGGCAGCACTAATCGACCTCCATCTAGTGTCCTGCAGGGTCATGGCAATGGCAATGGGAGGCCCTGCTTCTAAGAAAACACTTTCTTCCTCCCATGGTTTGCAGTCAGCATCCAGATGTGTTAACCACCTCTTGTTAGGTCCGCCCTTGGTGGAGGGGGAGAGTCTCCGAGGGGACCTCTCCGCTTTTCCACCTCCTCCAGGCCTTAGCTCACTGACTCTTCCCAGTGGCCACCCTCCTGGATCTTGGAGGCTTCTCTCCCAGAACCAACAGGGAATCTTCATTCCTGCTTTTCATCCTCATCCCGAAAAGCAGACATTGGCTGTCTTTGTGAGGCTTGTACTGCTGACCACTGTAGGGACCAAGCAGCATCGCTGGAGTGGCTTCAGAGATCTACATCACCTGAGCGTTTATCCCAGCTTCCATGCGGTTGCACCCACGTTACCCCTTACTGAGCCCTCCCGATATTTCCCTTGAATCTTCTTTTATCCTCTCAGGCGTAGGGGTGGACCAGCATTTGATGTCCAGGGCGTGTGTCCTTAGTGTCCTTCTGTGGGAAGCGCTCCCTCTGCCCCATGTGAGGGCAGCCAGGGCAGGCTTCCTGGGGGCCAGGCTGGCACAGGGGCCAAAGGCTGATATGTTGATCAGGTGCTACTTGTTCTGCCTCTAGATACAGCAGCAGCAGCAGCAGCTGCAAAGGATGGCACAGTTGCAGCTGCAGCAACAGCAGCAGCAGCAGCAGGCTTTGCAGGCCCAGCCGCCAATACAGCAACCACCAATGCAGCAGCCACAGCCTCCCCTTTCCCAGGCCCTGCCTCAGCAGCTGCAGCAGATGCATCACCCACAGCACCACCAGCCCCAACCGCAGCCCCAGCAGCCACCAGTTGCTCAGAACCAACCATCGCAGCTCCCGCCACAGTCACAGACCCAGCCTTTGGTGTCGCAGGCTCCAACCCTCCCTGGGCAGATGCTGTACACCCAACAACAGCTGAAACTTGTGAGTACCCGTGACTCATGGTGGGTCACAGCTCTTTTCTGGTATCACATGCATCTGGTGGCTGTGAGCAATCTCTGAGGCTCCTTAGCTGAAGATGGCCTGTCCTCTTTTCAAGTACTGGGGCCGGGTGGCCCTTCCCCATGCTGGCCTCCATGTCTGGCTGCATGAGGGAGTGTGCGATCCAAGAGCTCCTGCATGCCGCATGGAAGGTGTCCTGCTCCTGGGGTAGCAGTTTGTCTTCCAAGCAGCATGGCTGATTTCGGTGGTGGCCATGGCCATTTTAGCATTTTGAATGACTAGATGGACAAGCAGCACGTGCATTCTCACTGTGGGGAGGACATGTCCCTCCATTGAGTATCCACGGTGATTTGCTTAGCTGCTCAGAGTTCCTGATCAAAGATATCTTCCATTACCATATTTCTGAGGGGGATATTAATATAAAATGTTACTTTCTCATTAGGCTTCTCTTTTCAGAGCAAATTCAATTAGTGACATTTATACAGATGACAGAATACTGTCACCAATTTAGGAGTAGCTGCACCAAGGGGCCATTTTAATGCTTTTTGGGGGGCGGTGGGTTTATTATTTTATTTATTTACTTACTCACTTACTGTTTGGCTCACTCCCTTCGTTTTCATTGCCTTTTCTATTTGTGGTTCATTGACTGGGATAGGGACAGGCCCAGCCTGGCCCGAGTGGTGTCGGCGGATAGGAGGCCCACAGCGACGGGCTGAAAGGCCAGGGATAGTTGTAAGGGGCAGGTGTGAGCACACCTGTCACCTGGGAGCCAGCCGGCTGCTGGCTGGCCAGCCACTCTGTTTTTCTCTGAGGCGTCAGGGCTCTGCGTGGGACTGTTGTAGACTGTCAGTGTGCCTGGCCCAGAGGTTGAGCAGACTGGGCTGTGCAGTTGGAGCCATCGCTTTGCTTGCAGTGGTATCTGGTGGTGACATCTCAGTGGGAAGGCTGTACTTCTCACCAGAGTTAGGGGACGTGGGCTCAGCTGTGCCAGCTCAGAGCCAGGATGGTATGGGACATTTCAGACGGGCTAGGGAATTCCACAAAGTCTTAATGATCCCATCCTCCTTCTCATGAAAAACTTTGATATCAAAGCTCCCCCATAAGTACTGGGTGCTCTGCTCTCTGTCGCTCCAAATTGCATTCTCCCTTCTCCCTTCAGGTCCGAGCTCCGATGGTGGTGCAGCAGCCACAGGTGCAGCCGCAGGTGCAGCAGCAGACAGCAGTGCCGACGGCTCAGGCCCCCCAGATAGTGGGTTCTGGAGTCCAGGTGAGGGCCATCAGAGCCAAGAGCTGTAGTTGCTAGCAGGTGCATGTCCACTTGGGAATGGAACTGGATTTCCGCACAGTGTGGCAAGGGTCCTGGTTGGATCAGGGGCCAGGTTGGTAAAGCATGGGGCTCCTGGCACTTTGCAAGATGATGGCTTTCCTGGAGCTGATCCCCGTGCTCATGGGGTAGCCAGCTCTGCTTGATCATATCTGGGTTCCCCAGCTACATTAGTGCACATGTTGTTCCCACCTCTCCTCTGATGTCCTTTATCTTTCCACTTTCCTTCTTCTGAGACCATTCATTGGAGAGCGGAGCGTTGCACTCTCATGCGCGCCTCAGCTTTTGAGTATAGGGCCGGTGGGGCTGGACAGTAGCTCTGCAGAAACTGTGAAAAGCACGAGAGTGGTGGCGTCTGGCTCCAGCTGACAGCGCAGGCTTGTGCGTTGATCCCCTGCCTGGCTGACTTCTGGTGCTCACCCCCTGTGCTCGGAAGTGAGGCCGAGGCTCACCCTGTCTACCCTCTGTATATTGGGTGTCAATGGACTGGAGGAGGCTTTGCACCGCCTTTCCTAGTAGAAGCTAGATTCTTGTTGGCCCCTGGGGTTTGGAGATTGGCCCTGTGACTTCTCCCTAGATACACCCCCTTGCCCTTGCACTGGTGCAAGGGCAAGGGGGCGGGGAGACATCCAGCATGGGGCCTCGGTTCTTCCTGTCTCCACCCCCTGGTAGGAGTGCTGATGGTCCTGGCTCTGAAGGGAGTGTTGGCTTTAGATGGAGCAGATGTGCTTGTAGATATGCTGAGACTACAGCCACCCAGTGCCACTCTGCATTCCTGTCCCGCTGTTATCTGTGAGTGTGCTGAGCTCCCTGTCTGGTGCACAGGGCCACGTGTTGAGCATTCTGGGATTTGGTGTGTTCCTTTTAGTGTCAGATGACATTTCACTGTGGGGGTGGGCTCAGAAGCAGCCTTTCCTGGTCCCAGCTGCTTTGCTGGAGTCATGGGAAGCTGCCTGAGGAGAAGCTTGCTGATGGAGGGGCCTGAGGGGTTTGGATGCAGCTTGAGCCAGCCTAGTGGCCTCCAGGGTCACTCCACCAAATGACCTTGGCCCAGAGTTCCCTGCGTCACCAGCTTGCCCAGACTTGGTCTTGTGCAAAACACGCCATGGACTTCACATCTGTAGCTGGGGAGGGGGGCTGGCTCCACTTCGTGACCAGGTTGGAATCCGTTTCTGCTGCCACGACTGTGTGCTGTTGAACTTGTCCTCAGGTTTCCTAGGACTTCCTCCTCTTGGTGTTTCATGAAGAGAAGGAGGTGGTCCCTGGCTAGAACTGTGACCCGCCCAGCCCACAAATGCCACTGCCCTTGCCATTTTGTGACCCTCCCTTCTCTGTCCCAGAACCATTCATAATGGAAACTTCTGATTCTCAGGTCCGGTCTCGTAGGAAAGTTAGAGGCTTGACACTTTTTACCTCGCAGTGGGCCATTTTGAAGTATAACTTCACTTTCATTCCATTTCTTGGTGTTTGGGAATGAGCCGCCATTGAACAGTTGATGTCTTCCGGTGGTCTGGGCCCATCCTCCTCGTTTATTCCTCGGCTTCTAGCTAAAGGAAGTATACTCCCTAACGTTCCTGGCATCTCACCACCTTCCAAAAGCAAAGGCAGTTGTGTGCACTCACTACCCTGCAGTGAGCCCGTGTTCGGCACTGCTTTTCCCAGCAGGTGCTCTGCCCTTTGCCTCTGCTGGAGGTTTCAGTCCAGCCAGCTCGGGAGCTTGGCTTTGGCCTTAGCCATGGGCTCAGTCACTTCTAGAATAACCTTGATTTATAATAACCTTCTTTCTTCTGGACGGAGCACACAGGGCTGCCGGCAGGCAGAGCTAAGGGGGTACTGGGCGTCTTCCTTTCAGGCGGGGACCCTGGTGGCTGGGGAGGGTGAAGGAGAACACCATTTGAGGACTTACGGGTGGGTTAGGTTTTACAAAGAATACGCCTCCCCTGGTTTTGTTTTTGAAGCAATGTCCACCTCATTCCAGTGTGTCGCAGACCAGTGTTGGGCAGAGGGGGTGAGAGACCTCGCCCTGCACTGTGTGGCCTGCAGTGGGATTCCTGGGTTCTCGAGGCGCAGGCATGTGAGTGCATGTTTGTGCTGTGCCTCTCAGCCCAGATGCAGAGCCTTGGCAGCCCCCTGCCCCAGTCTGCTGGTCCGTCTCTGGGCTCGTGGCAGGCAGTGCGATTTCGTGGAAGCCAGTCGGCCGGCATCCCTGCTTCTGTTAGCAAGCAGGGTCTTCAGGGCAGGATAAGCCCTACCGGGGGGAATCATTGGATTCACAGCCTTCCTTTGCAACATAGGTTGGCACAGTGGACGAGACAAGGCAAGAGATACTGTGACCCAAAAAATTTTAAAAATATGTAGTAACTAAAAATAGAAGGTGGGTAGTGGAGAGGACTATAAATAGGGGAGATAACTCAGAGCAGAACAGCTTGGCATCTTTTCAGCTCTCGCGTAGTCGAGGTCATAGGATATACGTAGGATTTTGTGTGTAGCTTATTTCCTAGTCAAGTTACAATAGAAATAAAACGTTCTATAATTAAAGTCTCTCGGTCAACATTATTTTATGGGTAGTGTTCCTCTCATGAATGTATCCTGCTGACCTTAATTACGGCCCTGTTTTTGGACCCTGAGATTATTTTTAGTTTTTTGCTGTTACCAGAGATGTATGTCCTGATGCCGGGTTAGGTTGTGGATTGTTTCCTGATGCTTCCCAGAAGTGAGTCACTGGGTCAATTTGATGTCCTTGAATTATATCAGCCAGTCATATACCAGAAGTTCAAAGACGCCAGCTAGGACTCCTGTGTGGTGCCCACCCATTTTTCATGAAGACACAGTGGCCATGAGTCGCAGTTTTGCATATGTAAGCTGCACGCAGGGGCAAAAGCTAGTTCTGTGACAGGAGTGCTAAGTTTGGTCCTGAGCTGGCAGTCTCCATGCCTTGTTCCTCAAGTCTGCCGCTCAGAGAAGAGAAGAGGGGCCTCGTCAGACACCTCTTGGGGCTCAACCAAGGGCTGAGTTTGGGGTTTTGGTGCCCGGTTCTGTATGTGCCTGGCTCTCGTACCTGATGTTACTTTTGTAAGTAAGGAAGCTGACGTCACCGTCGCCACAGTAGGATTTACTAGGGCACACAGGGTAGCTGCACTAACTTTGTTTCTTTCCCAAACTTTATCTGTGACTGCAGATAAAACCAGAACAGAATGTGTCTCCATTTCTAAATAGTCCCTGTGTTTTTTTCTTTTAACATTCTATTCTTTTGGTATATGGAAACTTAACTACAATTCTCCAGTTACAAAGAATTATCATTAAACATACTTCCCTGATGCGGCGCCCTGCGTGGACCCCCTCTCCTTCTTCTGGGCCCTCCTGCCCAGTGACCATGGAGGAGCCAGACCCGCAGCCTTCCGGATGGAGGCTGAACTCCTTTCTGGGTAGATGTGTGTTGGGAGGTAGAGAAATGCTGTCATTCAGGAGAGTGGGAGAATAAGTTGCTGTGTGTTCACTGCCTAGCTCATCTGATCCAGTAAACACTGCTGTTTTGTTTTCATTAGAATTTGTGGCTAAACGAAAATGTGCTTTTCCTCCCAGAAGTTCTCAGAAGAAAATCAGTCAGCAGCAAATTAGATTTAACCTTTCATTCCTTATTACTTTTGTTTCTTCCTGGAAAAAACTTGCAGCTCTCTTGCACCACCTGACTTCCAGGACTTTCTCCCTCTGGAAGGAGCCCTGTTGAGTGGCCAGTGGGCTCAGATGGGCTCCTTCAAGTGCAGCGAATGGTTGTAAACGGACATTGTGCGCCGTTACCCCCATCTGACCACGGGCTGAGCCGCACCCAGCAGAGAGGTGCTTTCAGCCCCACGCTGGGTGTGAGGAGAGCCGCGTTTCTCCGAGGCTTCCTGTTCTCACACCCTCACCAACGTCCCCCTTTGTGTCTGATTGGGTGGTGAGTGGTGGGCTCTTCAGGACCGTGCTTGTGTTTGGCAGACATCAGAATGGCTTCCTCATCCTGCACCAGGTAGTTCTTTTGTTGGGATGGCTGCAGGAATGTCTGCTCCCAGCCCTACGTAAAGGCTGCCCCATCCTGCAGCTATTGGGAGGTTCAGGTTGCGATCTGCTACTGTGTGTGTCACCCCCAGCTTGCAGTGCCTGCTGCATGCGACCTGTGGATGTGAGTGTGGGGCACCTGTGTGATGCCAGAGGCCTGCCCTTGGGCCTTTCCCCGCTTCAGAATTCTGCCCTGGCACACCTCGTCGCATGGACTGAATGACTGTCTGCCGCTTCAGTCTCATGGACTGGCTCACAGCCTCCTAGGACAGAGGTTTTGTTTCTCCGTGGATCATCCCACTGCCTTCCCGAGGGGCTGCGTTGTTTTAGTTTGATTTCATCTGAAGAGTTGTGAGTGTACGCAGGCCTGTTCTCCGTCCCCAGCTCAGCGCCCAGAGTGAGAGTGACCCGGCTTCGGGAGACCACCGGTCCCCATCAGTGCAGGCCAGGCCTTGACTCGATAACAGTGCTGCCTCGATGCTTTCAGAAGTATAGGCCGATGAGGACAGTGGTCCCGGTGTGCACTGGAATTCTGGAGTCTGGAGTCATCTTGCATATTTAGGGACACACCTGACCTGTGTCAGTGGGGGAGGTGCACCTTCTCATGAGCTCAAGGCTTCAGACAGAGCCCCAGGCTTCCCTTGCCTACCTCCCCCAGTTTTAGTTACAAACTAGTTCCTCAGTAGAAACTCAGGCCCTCAAAGGTGTTTTTATCGGGCAGCACTGGGACTATTGGGATGGAAAGGTGCTGTGGTCCGGCTTACCTGGGCACTCTCTCCAGGTTAATGGCAGCCGACTTCTCCTAACCAGCTTTGGTGGAGTGTACTTCCTCAGAGTCTGCCCCAGGAGTCTGGTCTCCCAGAAGCACCACCCCCGACCCTTGCGGCCTGGCCTTGAAGGCTCTGTGGGCGTGTCAGCAGATCAGAAGCTGGTTGAAGGAGCGCAGCCAGCGGAGTAGGCAGGTCTGGAGGCAGCCTCCTCGGCAGCTCCTCCAGACCCCCGCGCCTAGGTGGGCCTCAGTGCTGCGGGCTCGGACCAGGCTGCCCCCAGCCCCCGAAGGCCCTCACCCTCGTCACGGAGGCTGCGCCCCTCTCCACCTGCCCCTGCACTGCGTTTCTTTGTTGCGATCACCTTGTCTGTTGTCCCTCTGTCCTCAAGATGATCACCGCAGCCTTGGCTCAAGGCGGGATGCAAGTAAGAGCCCGGTTCCCGCCCACCACCGCCGTGTCTGCCATCCAGTCCAGCTCCATCCCTTTGGGCGGACAGCCCTCAGCACAGGTATTTACGGGGCGGCGCCCAGGGCCCCTGGGAAGCTCGGGGTCCTCTGAGTGCCTTTGTGAGGCCCGTGGTAATCTCTGTGACTCCCTTCACAGTGGCTCTCAGAGTGCCCAGCCAAGCTTACGTGAGGCCAGACCCAGCTTGTTTCTTGAGGGGATGTGAGTAAATATCTGGGCTTGTTTTTGTTTTAATATTTTGGATAGTTCTGATGTTTTCATTTTCTGGAGAATGTGGGAGCAAAATATTTTTTTTTTTAATGTTAGCATTTTAGATAGTTATGCTATTGTCACTTTTGTGGTAAAGTAAAACAGAAGCTAAGCAAATAGTTTTGTTTCCTAGGGCTGCACCGTCTAATACTGTAGCCACTAGCCACACGCGGCTATTTACATTTAAATTAATTAAAGTTAAATAAAACTAAAAATTCAGTTCTTCAAGTTATATTCGGTTCAGTTACATTTCAAGTGCCCAGTAGCCCCATGGAGAAGTTAGTGACTGTCACACTGGACAGCACAGATGTCAAACAAGTCAGTCCATGGAAGTGAACAGTTGTCAGATCAGGCTGTTCCAGGATTTCCTGCGTTGAGCACAGAATTTACTGCACACGCCCTCTTTCTAGGCAGATAATGGCGTCTGTGTACATTATACTTTTTCAGGGATGTGACTTTCTGATTCTTCATTATGAGGAAATTTGGAATTCTTCTGCAGTGTATTTGTTGAACAGTCACGTGCATTCCCCGGGCTGGGCACCCTTCTAAGATTCTGAGAATAAAATGGAGATAAGGTTTCCTTATCTTACGGACTTTCTTTTCATTTTAGTGGGTTTGCTGTGAAAAGCTCAGATTTGCCAAAACTTTAGCATTCATTTTCTGTCGTAAGGGGGATGCATCTATAATCCTAGCAGATAGTAGTCCTTCCTGCCATCCCAGGGTTTACACCCACTCTCCCCCCAGAAACCCCCACACAGGGCCAGGCACACCCTGGGCATTCAGCTGGCCATAGAGCTGGTTCCAGAATTGGTGTGCAGCTGCTTTTGTGCCCGTATAGTCCTAATCCAGTCCCTTCCGAGAAAAGAGAGCTTATTTCAAGAGTGTATGTATTACTGAAACATAGCCAGGAGCCACCCCTGCTGTCCCAATAGGGGTCCCACCCAGGCTCTCAGCAGCCGGCACCTCCAGACCTTGGCACATCCATATGGCACGTCGTGTGGCTGCTGTCTACCCCCTACCCCCACAGCACATGGCCCATAGCGGAACGTGCTTCAGCATCTACTGTGCCTATCTGGAACCTTTGGCAAGAAATTGGGTTCAAGAAAATGCAAAATAGAAAGTCAGCTCTCTCTTCCATCAGCTCTTCTTACGACAGGGCTCCTTCGTCTCTGCCTTTCTTCCAACCCGTGTCCCCTGGCTACATTTTCATGTTGTGGTATGGATGCTTCACAGATGTAAGTGGTTGTAACCAAGCAGAATTTTGTGCCAGATACATGCAGGACACAGTGGCCCCATCATGGGAGTCCAGAGGTGACATGGATTTCTGTCCCAACACTCCCTTGGTGAGTGTAAGCAGGTGGCTGCACCATGGGACCCGCTTTGCTCCGGAGAGTGACTCTGGGAACACATTGTGTGCAGGAGACCAGGAACATGGGCTAGTTCCAGGGATATCCGACAGATGCTGATGGTTCCGAGAAGGCTGGAGTGCATGGCACTGTCAGCCTTCCCTGAGGCCTCTCTGCGGCCTTGCTGCCCTCCGGTCCCGCCACCCGCCGGCCTCTGTCTGCTTGCCTGTTGCATGCTCTCTGCATCCGTGCTGCCTCCCATCTGCTTCCCCAAAGGCCACCTGTCCACTTGTCCTCGCTTCCCCTGGGAAGCAGATGGTGCTGAGGTGCCTGGACTCCCCACCTCTTCCCACTAGCCATGTGACTTTGAGTAAGTCACTTCCCTCTGAGCTTTGACTTCCTGTGTGTGACGTGCAGGTGCTGGGGTAGCACTTGAGCTTCCTCTCCCGGAAGGGGCAGCATTCTATGCCCTCACCAGTAACTGTGATAGACATGCCCTTGCCTGTGGCAGAATGTGCCAGAGAGGTGAAAGATGCAGAGCTGGAGCGCAGTTCGCCCCTAATGGGCTTGTCACAAAACTGAGGGAGCACAGCTGTCTTGTTCTCCTCTACCCCAGAGGCCAGCCGGACCCGGCACGAACCTGAGGGCCAAAGTTGCTGTCTTGTTAGCTGCCTCACTAGGCCGTTTTTTTCTTGACATGGGCCTTTGGGTGACTGCTTCCCATCCCAGATGTGTCATTGGCGCCTCAGGATCTGGGAGTCCTGGGAACCTTGGCCTCCCGGCACCGGTGCCCGGAGAGGTGTCCTGAAAACCTGTGAGGAGTAATGTTTGCTGCCGACACGAGTTGTGCATTTTTCCAGAGGAACTCTCGTCCGAAGAGATCCAGACTGGATATCAGAGGCCAAGGGGTTTCCCTTAGCAGCCTTGAGAGTGGTGGCCACAGTGGCCAGAAGGGCAGAGGCCAGGGCTGGACAAGAGAGGCGGACTTGGGGAAGAGGCAGAACCACTGAGTTCATGCCCCCAGCCTGGGCAGCCTCTTCTTCATTATGCCTTAGATCCGCTGACTTGTGCCTTGGCAGCTGTGCGTGTCGCTGGCTCTTTGGAATCCAAAAGCAGAGGGTGTGGGCAAAGTATGCCCCATTTCCCCATGGTCTAAGTGCTGAGGGTGCCTCTTAAAATACAGGGTGGGGCAAAAGTAGGTTCGCACCCCCTGGCTAGTGTAGCTCAGTGGCTCGAGTGCCGGTCTGTGGACCAAAAGGTTGTCGGTTTGATTCCCAGTCAGTGCACATGCCTGGGTTGCAGGCTGGGTCCCCTATTGGGAGTGTGTGATGAGAGGCAGCCGGTCAATGTTTCTCTCACACATCAGTGTTCCTTTCCCTTTCTTTCTCTCTCCTTTCCCCTCTCTCTAAGAATAAATAAATAAAATCTTTTTTTAAAAAAGTGAGGTTTGCAGTTGTTCACAGAGAAAATAATACAATCATTAATAAATAATAATACAAGAATAAACTCTGTATTTCATGTACTCACAACTATAAACCTACTTTTGCCCCACTCCATACAGTTTCAGACATTTAGGTGGAAAGCGAATTGTCAAGTGGCCTCCCTGCTGCAGTGGCCTCATGCCAGCAGGTGCCTCATTCCCCTTTAGAGAAGCACCAGCTTTAAACTACAGACAAAAGCTGAACACCTTCTAGAAGGGACAGCTGCTTGAGCAGAGGCCGAAGCACTTCTCTTGGGCAGGGAGGGAGCCTGTGGAGCCCAGGCAGTCAGGGAGAGGCCGGGTGAAGGGGTTTGACCTGTGGACGGGAAGAGAGCGAGTCAAGAGGCAGCTTCAGGGACTCTAGGGCAGAGAGTGGCAGCAGCCTGGAGCCTGGGAATGGTTGGGGCTGGGGGACAGGTGAGGAACAGGGCTTTACAGGGAGGGTGTCCGTGCCTGACAGGCCGAGCCTAGGGTGGGGCCCTAGGACCTTTGCTTCCCCGCCTTGACACCGTAGGTGGTTCTCTGAATGCACTTTTCTGAGGCGACCTGTTCATCTTCCTGGTCCTGGGAGTTTGTTGGCACCTGAGTAGGTTCTAGAGTATATTTTCTAGAGCAGGAGCCCCAGGACTCGGTGCGTCCAGGCACCGTGAGAGCAAGTCCCCCACAGGGAAAAGCGGCCGCGCGCTGTTGCACGCTGGGCCTCTCCAGGCCCTGCTTGTGCCTCTGCTGATGTCAACATGGAACACCTGCAACCATTTTGCTCCCCTCGGGCTCCCTTACTCTAGCCCCTCCACTCCCAGCCTGGGGCCTGGCCATAAGGGGTGGAAACAGCCCATTCTGGCCTGGGTCTGTGCCTCACTGATCCAGCCACGTTGGAAGTGTCGTGATGTGACCTCTGTCCTGCACACTCAGTGGGGTGGGAGAGGAAGCCAAAGAACAGGAGGGGCAGTATATTTCCTTCCTGGAGCTTGGTCCTAGCAGCACGAGAGAAAGGGCAGGGCCCCATGCCCACCCCGGCCCAGCCAGTGGGGTAGGCGGGTGAGGAGGTTGGCATCCTGTTTCCCTGGTGGGACCTGGGCTCCTCCAGATGTTCCTTCCTTCTCCTTGACAAGGGGACTGGAACACAGCAACCCACTCCAAGTGATCGTAAGCCAGTACTCCCAGTGCCATGGCGGAGGAGTGTGTGGGAGAGAGGCGTGAAACCGTGGCCCCAGATGGCATCGGTGTCCAGAGTGCACTGGGAGAGGGCGGAGTCGGCCTATAGAACTGTGCGGTTCAGGAGGTGGGGCTGTGGGCTGGGCTACAGAAGATGCTCGAGGTGCAGGAGGTTGACTAAGCTGTGGGCGAAGCCAGTGACAACCTTTGGGAGCGCTGACACTGACAGGGCCTCTGGATGATCCCGATGTGTCGGGGACTCAGCCTTTATGCCGCCATCACCGAGCACTGGAGGAGGCTACTCTGTGTGGGGCTCGTTCCAGGACAGGCTGGTTACCCAGGGCTGGCATTCCAGGGAGGCATCGTCCTCACCACCCGGACCTGCCGTCTTGAGCTTCTCTGTGGAAAGTGGTGGTTTCACACACCCTTGTCCCTGATTCCTGGGGTGGAGTGGTGGTTCCACCCTGTGGAGGTTACAGGCTAATAGTGCATTTTCCCTAGTGATGACAGTGGCACAGTTGACTCTGTTGTGTCCTCCTCAGTGAGGACTGCAGGGAGTGGGGTGAGCCCCAGCTCTGCAGATAAGCAAATGACTTCTGAGAATGACACTGAGCCACTCACACCTCTCAGTGGGACTTCTGGGTCCAGGCCGAGGAGCCCCAGGTGAGAGGCCTGCTGACGAGGGCTGATGCAGGGGCCACTTTGCTCCCATTACGTGCAAGAGGCAGTTTCCGCTGTGACCGCGGGGCTGGGGGAGCTCATGGAAGCACATGGGAAGATGCTCTCTTGTCATAGGGTGGAGCCTGCAGAGGAGAGCTCACATTTGAGGCCATAAGTCTTCCCTGGCCTCCCACTCCACAGTCTCCCACACTCGCGAGACTTGTACATGAGGGTGCCTTGTCCCAACACAGAAGGCCCAGTTCTTCATGGGTCTCCCACCGTGGAGCAAGGGCTACCTAGCCTGGCCTTGGTCACCACGTGACTGTGTGTGTGTGTACCCACGAGGTGGGGCGTGTGCCTGTATTAGTATTTGAGAAGCAGGGCCTCAAAGAAAGACAAGGGTGTGCGGTGAGGCTGTGAGAAAGGCGGGGGCTGTGTGTGCAGGTGGGGTCCTCGAGCCTGGGCGGATGGGAACAAGGGGACAGCAGGAGTGAGAGTGTGTGGTAGGTGAGCAGGCTGAGCCCCCTCCACTTCCAGGTCAGCCAGAGCAGCCTCACCATGCTGTCGTCACCATCGCCAGGCCAGCAGGTGCAGACCCCGCAGTCGATGCCCCCTCCCCCCCAGCCATCCCCGCAGCCCGGCCAGCCCAGCTCGCAGCCCAACTCCAATGTCAGGTAGGCCTGGCCGGGGTACCCCCCGCTGCCTGGCTCACAGGGAGGGCCCTACTCGGTGCCCACAGCTCACAGACATACTCCCTTTGACTTTGCTGCAGCTCCGGCCCTGCCCCATCCCCAAGTAGCTTCTTGCCCAGCCCCTCACCACAACCTTCCCAGAGTCCAGTGACGGCGCGCACCCCGCAGAACTTCAGCGTACCCTCCCCCGGACCTTTAAACACCCCTGGTAAGTCGGGCTCGGGGTGGGCATAGCCCGAGGCCCAGAGCCCATTGTGTCACCCGCCCATAGCCGTGGGAGGCGAGGCGCTGAGGGGCACCTCCTCATCTTGATGAGGCCTCGCTCGGAAGGGGGTGAGCAAACTCAAACCCTGGAGCCCGAGTGCCTCAGAGTGAGGGTTTGCAGAGGGCCGGGCCTTTGTGGGTGGGCTGTGCTCACAGGGCTGCATCCTACAGTGAACCCCAGCTCAGTCATGAGCCCAGCGGGCTCCAGCCAGGCCGAGGAGCAGCAGTACCTGGACAAGCTGAAGCAGCTCTCCAAGTACATTGAGCCGCTACGCCGCATGATCAACAAGATCGACAAGAATGAAGGTGAAGGTGGGGCCTGCCCGGGGATCGGGGTGGGACCCGCGGGTCCCCAGGCTGCCTCTTAGCAGCCCCTCTTCTGTTCCAGACCGAAAAAAGGACCTGAGTAAGATGAAGAGCCTTCTGGACATCCTGACAGACCCCTCCAAGCGGTGAGCTTTCTCCTCAGGCCCCCAGGGAAGGGTGGTGCGACGCCCATGGCTCAGGGAGGGTCCTGGGCTACTTGGTTGGCCCAGCCTAGGACAATGCAGAGTTTAGAGAAGGGGTCTGGGGCTCCAAGCCCCCACCCATGCCTTTGCCAGCTGTGGGCAGCTGCTGGGGCCCTTACCCTTCTACCCTGTGGCTGTCACAGCTGTGTCTCATAGCGCCAGTGGCCAGGTCCGGGCTTGTGGTGGCCCCCGCTAATCCAGCTGGATGAGACAGGCCTCAGTCGACTCTCTGCCCTGCTCGTGACTTACCAGTAGCCTTGGACAAGCAACTGTGTCTCAGTTACCCTATCTTTACAAGGGGCAGCTGTGGCCCACGTGCATTAGCTATGAAAACGAAATAAGACAGTGTCTTCAGCACTTGGATGGCAGGGGAGAGCCAGGCTCTCGGCGCAGCGCCATGCCCCTCTGCTTGCGCCAGGCTTGGCCAGTGCCACAGAACTGCGCGTGTGGACTGGCCTTCGGGTTACTCCCCCGGGCTCAGATTGTTTGCGCCTTCTAAGAGCTCGTCTTGTTTTGCCTTTCTGGACAGAGTGCGAGACACTGCAGGATGGGCCTGTTAGAGCTTGATGGCCCACCAGGCCTTACTTGGGTTGGCCCCTCATTGGGGTTACAGGGTCTCTCTCCCACCCCTTGGCCCATCACACCTATGTCTTGTTCTACTGACCAGGACTGAGCAGCTCCGGGGGGCGGGATCAGCGTGCCTTGAACCCTGGGCCTGGGATCAGCTGGTCAACTGGCTGGTGTTCCTGTGGAGGGTTCCAGCAGCCAAGGCCCCTGGGCTGGCTCTGTCTGGGGGAGGATGGGTGTGGTCGCAGTTAGCACATGAGAACTGCCAGCTCCCCCATCCTCTCACACAGAGGGTCAGCCACGTGCCCTCTCCCCACAGGTGCCCCCTGAAAACTCTACAGAAGTGTGAGATCGCCCTGGAGAAACTCAAAAATGACATGGCGGTGGTGAGTGAGGCGCTGCGGCCTGATGGAGTTCAGAGGGCCATAGGGATCTCTGGGAATGTCGAGGCTCACCCGACAGCAACTCAAAACCACAGGCTGCGAGGAGCCTTCACAGTCCAGGGCGGGCAAAGGGGGCTCACCGCTCAGCCTGGAGACCCTGCCTGGAGTCTTCTTCCGGGCAGGTCTGCTGTGGGTGGTGGCGATGTGGAAGACACCGCCCTCTAGCTGTGGCCTCTGGGTGCTTCCCCCCCGCCCCCCAGGCTTGTGAGTTTCCCTGTAAGCTGCCTCCGCCGTCCTGCCTCCATTCACCGAGCACTAGGCCAGGCCCCAGCGGGAGGGCACTTGGGGAGAATGTGTCCAGGATTGGCCATCTTTGTCTGCAGGGGTTGGAGGTGGTGGGGAAGCCTTAGGAAGTCTGACTGTAAGTAAGGATGAGGGCCTTAGGGTCTGGACAGCCTTCCCAAGAGTGGGCTGCTGACCCCACCCGTCCTGTACCAGCCCACGCCCCCACCGCCCCCGGTACCGCCAACCAAACAGCAGTACCTGTGCCAGCCACTCCTGGATGCTGTCCTGGCCAACATCCGCTCACCTGTCTTCAACCACTCTCTCTACCGCACGTTCATGCCAGCCATGACGGCCATCCACGGTCCGCCCACCACGTATGTGCAGCTCAGCGCTTAGCCTTGAGGTGGGCAGCGGGTGGCAAGCTACAGGCCACAGCCCAGCCCAGTGTGGTCACCATGGTCACCTCTTGCAGCGTGCCAGTGGTATGTGCCCGGAAGCGTAAGTTTGAAGAGGATGAGCGGCAGAGCATCCCCAACGTGCTCCAGGGGGAGGTGGCCAGATTAGACCCCAAGTTCCTGGTGAACTTGGACCCTTCTCACTGCAGCAACAACGGCACCGTCCACCTGATATGCAACCTGCGTGAGTACTGGGGAGGGCGGGGCTGGCAAGGAATCAGCCCAGCACTGCAGCCCCAGGGCTCCACCATTTGCACAGGCCATCAGGGGCTGGGGACACAGACTTCCAGGCCTTGCCTCAGAACTGGCCCAGCCCAGGACTGTGTGCTCCATCCTGACAAGTGCTCAGCCTCCCACAGACTCTCAGGATCACACCCCAACGCCAGGCCCACAGCCCTTCTGTCCCTCTCAGGACCCTGCCTGCACTGTCCTTGATAACTGACACACCTGGCCCCAGGACACCTACCGAGGCCTGGACCATGCGCCCACACACTCTCACCTCTCCCCTGCTACCAGGGAAGCCCCCTCCTGTCCAGGTGTGGCTCTGCTGGCCTGAGGCCCCGGGGAGCCACGGAAACCGGATAGCCGGAGTGGCCTCCAGACTCCGCAGCCTCACCAGAGCAGGGCTGTGAGGCTGGCATGTGGGGTCACAGGCACAGCCTCTTGTGTTGCAGACGACAAGGATCTCCCAAACGTGCCCCCATTGGAGCTCAGTGTGCCCGCTGACTACCCCGCCCAGAGCCCGCTGTGGATTGACCGGCAGTGGCAGTACGGTGAGTGAGCCGAGGGGATGGCTGCGGGGAGGCCTCACAGCTGCGCCTGGTGACCCAGGGCAAGTGGGGGTCAGCACTGGGCCGCCAGGCTTTTCTCCACGTGCCGCTCCCCACCCATGCTTGGCCCCTACTCCTCCTCCTCTGGCTCCCTCTTTGTGGACAGGAACAAGTCGCCCAACAGTCACTGGAGAAAGAAGGGTCTCTGTCCCCCTTGTGTCCCTTTGCCTGTCCTGCAGCTCCAGGCACCCATGTTCAATAAGTGAGGGGTGAGGAGACCCAGCTGTTCCAGCAGCCCCTGTGGGCCTCTGCCAGGCTGACATGGGGGAACAGGCAGGAGCTTGGGCTCGTAGGGACCCATCTGGGTGACGTGGCTCTAAGGCAGAGGCCCAGAGAGTTTCATTGATGGGGACAGTCCCCCCCACCCGAGGCTCACACCTGCCACACAGAGGATCGGGACTGGGACCCTGAGGCTGCCCCTGAGGGAACGCCCTGGGCTCCCGGTCCATTCGTGTTCCAGTTCTTCAATGACTCATGGGCCAGCGAGAGCCAGCAGTGCATGGGAGATGGCATCCCAGGTAGCCTTGGCTGTGTGATGTGCCCCAGATGCCAGCCCTGTGCCCACGAGGGCAGGCTCTCCCCAACTCCTCCACGAGAGTTGCTTTTTTGGGCCCGGCGCCAAGCTGTCCTGGCAAAGGGCACATTGCTCACGGCCCACTCCTCTGTTGCAGACGCCAACCCCTTCCTGCAGTCAGTGCACCGATTCATGACCTCGAGGCTGCTACAACTCCCCGACAAGCACTCGGTTACAGCCCTGCTCAACACCTGGGCACAGAGCATCCACCAGGCCTGCCTCTCGGCTGCCTAGCCATCGCCACTGCTGCATCTCGGGCTGCCAGCCCACCGGGGACCATGGGGTCAGCCGGCAGCCTTGTCGGGGCCACAGAGGATACACACCTCATGTCAGACCTTTCTAGGTGTTGGCTCTCTTAGAGAGCCTGGGCTTAGGTTAGCTTTCCTGCTTTTATCTTCTGCCTTGGGGACCTACCAGACATTTTCCCACACTTGTACAGGGCTGGGACAGGTGGCAGCAGAGCTGGCTGCGTCAGTGACGGCAGTGAGAGTTTCCCCAGGGAGGCAGTCATGCCCCCCGGGCCCGCGCTCCTCGGGCTGCCGCCCCTCTGGTTTCTGCAGGGCCCGTGTCCCCCCTCAGCATCATGGGAGAGAAGTCGGGGCCTTGTTAGAGCCCCCTGTGTGTGTGCCAGGAAACATTCTACCCATTCCTGTAGGGGACCACGGAGAACATAGGAAACCCTTAAGACACACAGAATTCTCTGACCACACTGTTGGGTTCAGAGAGTGCCACTGTTGGCATCTGGGGCATGCCACGGGGAGGCTCCTGGACCCAGGGGCACCGGCTGCAACGCAGAGGGCAGTCTGGCCGGTGGGTGGCTGCAAGTCCCCACTACCAGCTGGACCTCATACCTCACGGCATTTTCCCTCCAGGCTCTGGGGGCCTGCCGAGCACCGTGGGGGTGCTGGGGGGCAGAGGCACCTGGGGGAACCTGTCCCTGGCACCGTGTGCACTAGTGGGCTCCCTTTGGGGTCAGGGTGCCATCCTCTCGACCTGGCGTCCTCAGAGCAACTCCAGAGTGAGGACGCCCTGATGGGACATCAGCCGGCCCTCTTTTTTACGTGCACTACCATGTCACCTGTGGTTCTTATAATAAATGTATTATCCCCGTGTCTGTCATGAATCTGTCACTGTGCCCCCTCCCGTGAGTGTCTGTTCAGTGAGGGACTTGGTCAGGGCTGAGCCAGGTCCTCCACTTCGGCGTGGCCATGGACTCCCAGACCTTAGTCCGCCCTTCTCTGACTATTGATGCCTCACCCTGGCTCACCTCCAAGTTTCTGGAAGAGGCAAAGATTAGCACTGAGGAAACAACCACTGGGGCCAGGACGACTGTCCTGTCCGGGGAGGTTCAGCATGAAATTGGCTGCACCCATGAGCTAAAAGATGAAGCTGCTGTGCTGAAAATTGAGGGGCTGACGGCAGGCCCTCATGGGGTAGGGACGTCACAGGGTGGAGCCCCAGCCCGCACAGAGGACAGCGGGCTTATCAGCTGTTTGTCAGTGTGGACAAGATGATGTCTTGCCCTGAGGAGTGTCTGGTCAGGCAGGAGACCCTCGGTGCACGTGTGCCTGGAAGGCAGCCCCCCAGCCCCGGGCCAGGAAGTACCCCGGCCCCCCAGCACGGGCGCACGCACTGTGCCTGAGCTTATTTTCCAGGGCAGCCGCCAGAAGCCTCCCCCTCGTTACAGGGCACAAAGCTGGAGGCCCGCCCAGGACAGCAGCACCTGACAACCAGTGAGGGACTAGACTCAGCACTGGGAGAAACAAGCTTTATTTTGTCTTCAGGTGGGGTAATGCTTTTAACATGTTTTTGTGTAAATGCAGAATAGCAAAATACTGGGCAAGAAAATAAACAGTTTCTCAGTTCTGGGACCAAGGACTTTATCGGCCCAGAGTTTGGTTTATGTGGAATTAGAATGCTTTTGGAATGCTACCTGGAGAGCATTCCAGCTCTCCAGCTGTGGTCCAGTCCTGGCTGTGGACCACTGTGAGCACTGCCTGAGGGCCCTCAGAGCATGGAGCGGTGCAGCCGTCGGCTCTGCACCACCTGCAGCCTTTTCTGCCGTTCGGCAAAGTTATTCTTCAGGGTCTGCTTCAGTGCGGGCAGGATGGCACGCTCAGCCACGGGCATCGGGCTCAGGATCAGGCTGGTAGGGGTAGAGGGCGGGCAGCAGAGATGTGCCTGGGAGAGGCTGTTGGGCAAGGCTCGGATCCAGGGTCTGCACTCTGCTATGCCCAGCCCTCCTCTCCTTGCAGGTGCCCCATCCGCCCCATGCCCCTGGGACTCACCATTTCTTAGTGACACCCTTGGTGGGGACCTTGGGGAGCTCCATGGCTTCATGGTCCCTGATGAAGGAGAGTAAGCAGTGAGCCCTACAATCAGGCCCCCACTGTGTTGGGGAGAGCCACACCAGGCACGTACGTGGATTTCGGGCCAGCCTCCTCAGGTGCCACCTGGGACGACCTCTGGGTCCCTTCCAGGAGAGACTTGAGATGCTGCAGCTGAAAAGCAGGGGTAAGAGGCATGGTGGCAGAGGCTGCAGGCACCAGGGCCCAACCCCACCGCCCAAGCCTTACCTCTTGGGCCTGCAGGAGGTTGGCATTCCACAGCTGGCGGATGATTATCTCACACTGCTGAAGCGAAGTGAGTTTGCGCAAGTGGGGGGGCAGGCTCATCAAGGGGGGTACCCCCATCGCCTGCTTGCCCTTGTTCTGGCTGACCGCCATAGAGATGGCCTCTGGATTACAGGTCTTTACTTCTTCATCTCTGAAACAGTCATTGCAGCAGCCCAGAGGTGGCCTGCCAGGATTGGCCTAACCACCCACCAATTCTCCTGGCAGCGCCCTCAGTAACATGAGACCAGTGTAGGGAAGAGGGCATCAACACAGCATCCTCAGGGACCTGGGTGCCTTCTGACCAGGGCGCTCCAGCATCAGGTGGGGGTCTCTAGGCCCATCTCTTCCTCCCCTCTCAAGGTGCACTTAAGGATCAGATGCAGTTCAAGCTGTCCTGACCCCAAACCTGGTAGCGCTGGTCAAGAGGGAATCTAAAGACTACAGAGAAGCAAAAGCCTGTCCTATTGGCTGTACTACCTGGGACACAATGGGCTCCCCTTTTCTGGTGCAAAGTCCAGGCTCACTGCTGCTTTCCAGGGACGTTCCAAAAACTAGGGTGTCCTGCTGACCCTGCCTTCCAATGGCCAAGTGAGTTTCCCAGCGTGGAGCCTAGGAACCTGACTCTGTTCTTGGTGCAAAGCAAGCTCGTTTGGTGGTCACAGTCTTTGAGAAAATGGTTTAGGGGCTGCTACTGGTCCCTCTCGTGGGCTGAGGTAAGGACAGGTACCCTGTAGGCCCCCAGCTTGGTTCATCCTGGAGGCCAGCCCATTTAGAAAGCAACGCCATGGGCTAGTTCTTGGTTGTGAACCTACTGAATGCCTTACTTGGCCAGCCCCTGTGCCCCCGAGGCTTTGTCCAGCTTGCTGCTGTGAAGCAGGGCAGCAACCGGGGACTTCTCTCCCAGGTCCGTCTTCTGGGGAATCTCGGCTTTTGAGTCTTGCTTCTTGGAGCTGGGCTGAGGCCTGGTCTTGCCTTGAGGGTTGGCTACAGGTCAGACGCAGACAGGGCCAGTTACTGTGGGTGTCAAGCGCTGGTGCCCAAGTCCTCCAGGATCAGCTGTGTGCACCCAAGGAACCCCCGCCCCCTGCCTCAGTTTCCTCCTGGTAAAGGGGAGATGATAACAGAGCCTCCTGCTGGAAAACACGAATGAGCGTCTGAGGACGAAGCCTGTGGGTGGTGCCTGCTAAACGCTCTGACACCTGACACAGGGCCAGTCTCCTCCCCGGGTCTGGAAAATGCTGGAAAATGCTGGGCGTAGGGCGGCCCCGCAGGCTGTCCTGACTCTGACGCAGCACCCCATTTCGGGCAAAATAAAACTGAATGAGATCTTGACCCAGCCCGCACAGGTCTGCTTCCGTTACTTCCAAGGATAATGTCCATGGTCTGCCTGGGTCCTACTTCAAGCAGGGGCTGCTGCTCCTCTGGATCCCTGGCCTCCCCAGGCAGACGGTGGGGAGAGGAGGCTCTGAACTTCCCTCAGGTTGCGGAGGGCACCACAGCCCAGGGCGCCATGGGCAGGGCCATGTACCTGTGTCCTGCCTGCTTTGTGGGCACACTACAAGCGAGGTTTCTGCCGGCAGCCAGCTCACCACCCCTCCCCGGAAGGCCACTCAGAGAGGCTGTCAGTGAACCCTCCTGCCCACCATCCCAGTCCCGGCGGCCCTGGCTTGGGACCTTGTGCCCCTCGTTGAAATGATGTTTCAGGCCCACAAAGCCTTTGCAGCCTCCCTCTGGCTGGCCCCAGTCCTGTCCCACCCCACCTCAGCCCCCTTCTTGTGGTTTCAGCTTACCACGCCCTCCTTGGTTCCCTTCAGTTGCCCCTTAAGGTAGCCCCACCCCAGGGCTGCCCAACAGTGGGGCACTTGCCCCTCCCCCGATCACATCGAGCATGCTCACCTGACACCGTTGTGTTCGAGGTGGACTTGATGGACTGAAAGCTGGAACTGGAGGTGTTACCTGTGGGTGAACATGCGGGGGTCAACCCAAGATGGCAACACTGATGCTTCCCTTCTGGCTTCCCAGCAGCTTCTGCACAGCAGAGGGCCGGGCGCACCTGTACCTGCCTCCTGGCCTTGCAGCTCCTGGGCCCAGGCATTCATGCAGAGCCCTCCCCAGTGCTCTGGTGAGGCAGCCCCAGACCCAGCCAGTGCCTGAGGGAGCCCAGACTGGGAAAAGCTTTTTCCTGAGAGGCCATCCACAAAGCAGGAGGCTTGGGACCCTAGAAGTAGCAGGTCCTGAAGGAGTACAACCTCTCTGGGTGTCCCCTCGGAAATCCCTGACACTGCAGGACTGGGACTGCTAAATGGGCATCACTGTGCACCTAGGACAGCTCACTGGAGCTGATCTGCCCCCCCGGGAGAAGGGCCCCTACCATCCCACTCTCTGTGTGTCCCCCAGGAAGAAATAGCCTGGGTACCCCTCAGACTGTGGCATTCCAGGCTGGCACCATCACCACTCAGACTACCTCCCAGGGTCCCAAAGCTTAGAGGGGAGAATAAGCCTAAGAGCTTGGGCTGGGCTGGGGTAAGGGCCTCGGACAAGTGGCTGCAGGTCTCTGGGTCTGTGCTTCCTTCTCCCAGCCCCCACGGTTGCTTCTGAGATGGCAGGCAGGATCCCCCCACTCTGTCCCAGGGAGTGAGGGACCAGAGCCACAGGGCCGGGGCTGGGCTGGGCTCCCCAGCATTTCAGAGGGAACGTGGAGTGGGCCAGAGCAGGAAGCCAAGTAGTAGTGAGGCTGGGAAGGGCCCAGGCAGCTCCTCACCCGTGGCTGTCCTGCCCACTGACCCTACTGTTCGGGCTTCAGGCCTTGGGCTCCCTGAGAGTGGCGCCTTCTGTGCTTGTCACCTAGACCATGGCCGGGGGCAGTGGTGTCTGTTTGTCCAGATCCTCCAGGACCTCTCACCACTAGGAGAGTGCATGGGCCAGTGTAGCTGGGTGGGCACAGGCAGAGTCTGGAGGGGCTGCTCTTGATAGTGGTAACTTCCCATCAGGCACTGAGGGCTTCAGTCTTACCTTTCTTCTGTAGCTTCTGATTCATTATCAGCTTGTAATGGAGCTCTGAAAGCAAGCACATGTTTTTCGTCATTTTTGGAGCCACAGACATTTTGAAAGAAGCTTGGCTTGCTCTGCCCACTCCCTCTCTGCTGAATCCCTAAGAGGCCTCAGGGACCCTGCCCCGTCCTTTGCCTTGGGCACCCTAGGGCCAGGAATGCCTCTGGCCATTCTCTGGGCCAAGGCCCCTGCATGAAGAGTCTCTCCCGAAATCCCACCCTTCATCCTTGAGGCCTACAGGGCAACCCCCTGCCAGGTGCGGGGCTTGGTTCCAGTGGTACAGGTCTGAGTTATGATGACCCAGCATTCCAGGAGCCCCTGGCCATGATGCCCAATCCACGGGCTGGCCACACCCAGCCTGGTATCAGGGAGGGACTGGGGTGAGACTCAAGAAGACATGGGGGAATACGGAGTATTGGAGTGCTTGACACTCCAGGTAGAGGCAGCAGGAGAGAAACCTAGGCAGGCCTAGACAAATGTGTGGGTGGAGAGCTGAAGCCTGAGGAAGGCCAGGGGGAGGGGCAGGGTCCCATAGTGGAGGTCTCACGTTTCTGCTTCAGGCCTGGCTCATGCGGCTGAGGAGCCTCCAGAGGGTTAAAATTAGGAAGGGAGGTCTGCCCTGAGGAGACACAGGGCACAGGGCCAGACGTGTCTGGGGAGGACCTGGATAGGGCCCCAGGATCCTTCGGGGGCCAGCACGTCTGGCCTTGATCTGGGAGAGTTAGTGTGTGAAAATTCACTGGTACTTTGGGGCGGGGGGCGGGAGGGATGTTTTACTCCTCTAAAAAGTTTTTTAAACGAGGTAGAGGCCCTGCCTACAGAGAAGTCTCCGGGTGGCCGTGGGAAATGACGCAGCCGGATCCGCCCCCGCCAGATGGGCAGATGACCAGGAAGGCGCCTCCCACCGTGACTGAGGCCCGGTTTTTTGGCCTGGGGCAGGGAGCCGGAACCACACGTGGTAGGACTCAAGGTGGGGCTTGCTGCCCTGTGTCCTCCCTGAGCCCTGCGTGGAGTCCCTGCACTGTTTCGGTGCTGAAGGCCGTGGGAGGATGCCGGGGAGGGAGGTCTTCGTGTCTCTCGGGCCCCCACGCGGAGGTCACACCGCCCCTGCCCCGCCCCTGCCCTGCCACCCGGACTCACCCTTGTTCTCCCGCTTCAGGTGCTCAATCTCCTCGTGGAGCTTGACCAGAGTCTCCGAGTGCTGCTGCTGCAGGAACTGCAGACTCTTCTCCAAGTCCAGTACCCGCTTCTGCATCTCGCTGAGCCGGAGCTGCGCGCTGTGCTGCCCCGAGTGCTGGAGGACCAGGGTCGGGCGCTGGTGCGGGTGCGATGTCCCCCGGGAGCCCAGGAGCCCCGAGCTGGGGGGCCGCTGCCCGGCCACCTCCCCTAAGGCGCTCATATCTCCGCAGCTGCTGTCGCCGCCGGTCCACTCAGTGGCCGGGCAGGCCCGGCCTAGTGCCGCGTCGCCTTGGAAACGGGCGCGACCTGGAGCGTGCGGCGTGAATGGGGCGGGGCCTGGGCGGCGGGGGCGGGCTGTGCGGGTGGAGGCGGGGCCTGGGGCCTCCCTCTGCCCCCGTGAGTGCGATGTCAGCTAAAAGGAATCTTCTGGCTTAATTAACTGTCAGAGAATCGGCTCCTTCACAGAAAGCCTTAATATTTAATTTTGTCCGCTTGTTGTGATTTAATGGTTCACCTTTTGAAAAAATGGTTCTATTACAGGTTCAAAAGTCAAAAGTTAGCGTCTCCACTTCCAATAACTGCAGAACCCCTATGCATTACGAAATGTGGACAAAATGTATGAGACAGCTGTATGAGGCACTGGAGAAGGACAAAAAGCTGGCGGAAACTGGAGAGGAGGCGGCTCTTCAAACCTCCTGAGGGCCCTGACTGGGGTGGCTCAGTGCACTGAGTGAGGGCCTGAGAACCAAACGATCGCGAGTTGAACCCCCGTCAGGGCACAAGCTTGGGTTGCGGGCCAGGCCCCCAGTAGGGGGCGCGCGAGAGACAACCACACATAGATGTTTCCCTTCCTCCTTCCCTTTCCCTCTCTCTAAAAATAAATAAAATCCTTAAACTCCTCTGAGGGCTCTCTACTCAGCCAGACCTCAAGAAGCAACAGTGTTATTGGCTCCAGGAGGCAGAGGATGAGTTTGGGATGACGCTGCAGCTGATAATTGAGGGAGAAATGCTGGGTAGTCTGGATCCTCAGCTTGGTGAGAAGAAGGAAGCTGTAATTCCCTTCCAACAGGTGGCTGGCCTGAACTGCGCACGTGTGGGTAAAATTCCAGGATCTCAGGAAAAGACAACTGAAAGGGCATAGAACTGCGAAGATTCGTTTTCTGTCAGCTCCAGGAAAGACTTGGTAAACACCTAGTTTTCCATTTAGGGGCCTTACCTTGGGAATAAAGACTATGTTCTAGAAATAAGGGATTTGCACCAAGCCTGTGGGAAAAATCAAAATATTTCTGCCCGAATAAAATTTAAAGCCGAGCCTCCACTTAAAGCCGAGATCATGGCTGTCTTCCAGTAATTCAACTCCACCTAGAGGAAAAAAACAAAACAAACAGAAACCCCTCAACGCTCTTCAGAGAATTATAACAGAACCCAGGGTTTCTATGACACATTACCCACGATGTCTGATATACAATAGAAAATACCAGACATTCAGAGAAACAGATAAATGTAATTGAGTCAAGAGAAAAAAAATCAGATTCGGCCAACAGAAACAGATCCACAAATAATTCTAGGTAATGGAATTAACAGAAAAGTGCTTTATAATAAATATATTTTTAAAACTACAGAAAAAAATGGCTATAGTGATTGAAACCATGGGGAATTGTTTTAAATAATAGCGACAGCATATATATATATATATATATATATATATAATTTTTTAAAAAGAGTTTTGGTTTTTTTATTTTTAGAGAAAGCAGAAGGGAAAGAGGAAGAGAGGGAGAGAAACATCAGTCAGTTGCCTCTCAGAGACTGAACGTGCAACCCAGGCATGTGCCCTGTCCAGGAATCGAACCAGTGACCTTTTGCTTTGCAGGACAATGACCAACCAACTAAGCCACATCAGTCAGGGATTTTTTTAGAAGGAAATCCTAGAACGAAAAACATATCTAGACTTCTGGTTTCCTGGTCTGGCATGTAAGGAACTTGGAAGTTATTGCTCCCATCAACACAAAAAGAAAAACACTGAACAAACTGAAAATCAACAACTCTTAGATCCATCAGAGAATTGAGGTCACAGAGTAAACTACTGCCCCTAAAACTGGACAGACAGGCCAACAAAGAGAGTCACAGATTTCTGGAGCAGAAACCTCCTCAGGAACCAGTGGGAAAGTCTAGACTGTAATTGATGAATTGTTGGGTGGCTCAGTGTGGACAACTTTGCAGGTTAAAAAAATCCAAGGGGAGGATACAGTCTGAAGAGGCTCTCACGCTTTTGTGTGTTTAGCTTCCAGTTCTACCATGTTCTCACAGGGAAGAATGGAGGAAAATCTTCTTGTGGTCCCAGCACAAGGAGAGGGAAATAGCCACTTTGAAATATGCTCAGAGCATTCTGTTCTTTACTAGGCCTTCCTGTTTGCTCCCCCTGCCCCCGCCCAAAAATACCCTAGGAGCTAAACTGACTGGGATTTTACCAGAGCCTAGCTCACCTGGAGGAAGGGAAATACCCAGTTCTAGCACCATCTGGCCTTCCCTCTCTCTCCACCACATCAATAGGGTTCTGTATAAAAACGGAAACAGTGAAAGAACTGCTCCTGTCAGCCTTAATTTAAAAACAAATCTTTAGGAAAACCCAGAGACAACAGGGAAGACAAAAACGAAGGCACAAGAGAACATTTTTGCTTCTGACACCTGTGATTTTAGCAAACAGTAAACGTGAACTAAACCCTACTCAGATAAATGTAGAACTTCACACCAATGGCCTATTTACCTCAGTTCCTTCTATCCAACTTTCTTTTATATTTTTAAGATTTTATTTATTTATTTTTAGAGAGAGGGGGAGGAAGAAGGGGAGAGAAACATCAATGTGTGAGAGATACATCGAAAGGTTGCCTCTTGCACACTCCCAATTAGGTACCTGGCCTGCAACCCAGGCATGTGCCCTGGCTGGGAATCGAACCAGCAACCCTTTGGTTCATAGGTTGGAACTCAATCCAATAAGTCACACCAGCCAGGGCAAAAAAGAATGTTCTTGATTGGCTCATCAGTGGACTGGACATGGCCAAGGGCAGAATCAGTGAAGATATATAAATAGAAACTTCCAAAACTGAAATGCAAAGAGAAAACTGAATGAAAGAGACAGAACAATATCCAAGACCTCTGGGACTAACTTAAGCTATAACATATGCAGCCCTGGCTGGTGTGGCTCAGTGGATTGAGTGCCAGCCTGTGAACCAGGAGGTAGCTGGTTGAATCCCCAGTAAGGGCACATGCCTGGACTGTCAGCCAAGTCCCCAGTTGGGGGCGTGTGAGAGAAACCGATCAATATTATCTCTTGCACATTGATGTTTCTCTCCGTCTCTTTCTCCCTGCCTTCCCCTCTCTCTAAATAGAAATAAAATCTTTAAAGAAAAAAGATGTAACACGTGCAAAATGAAAATACCAGAAGAGAGCAAGAACAGAGAAAATATTTAAAACCATAATGACTGGTAATTTCACAAAACTAATGAAGGACAACAAATCATATATCCAGGAAGCCCAGGAAACACAATGCAGGATAAACTCCAAAGAATCCTACTCTGAGGCATATCATATTCAAACTGCAGAAAATTAACAAGAAAATGTTGAAATAAACCAGAGGGAAAAGAAAACCTTACCTATAGAGGAGCAAAGATAAAATTACGTTGGACATCTCAGAAACCATACAAGTAACGTGTGTGGAGGTAAGTATTTATAGCATTGAAAGAAAATACTCCACCAATGTACAGTACTATATCCAACTAAGTTTTCCTTCAAAAGTGAAAGACAAATAATATTTTCTTAAACAAATAAAAATTGAGGGACTTTGTCAGAAGTAATCTGTAACATTTCCTGCTTTGCAAGAAATGTTAAATTACTGAGAAAAAGAAACGTTACATAGGTCAGAAACTTGTTTCTACATAAAGAGTGTTGGAGAAGATATAAATAAAGTAAAATACTTTCCTTCTCTTAACAGATGTTTGTTCAAAATAATAATGGCAACAATGCATTTAGATTTAGTGATTACAGCCTATCAATAAGTGCAATGAATGACAGCAATGTTAAAGGGTTAAGAGGGAAGAATTGGGAATATTCTAAGTTACTTGCACTACCATAAAGTGGCATAGTGTTATTCGAAAGAGGACTTGGATTTGTTAACTATAAACCGCAAACTCAAAGACAACCAGTAAAAATAATATATACATAAATGTATAAATAATAAATCTCCATAAATTTATATTAACATTTTGTATTAACATATATCAATTTACTCCTGTCCTTCTTGTGTGCCATCTGCTCCCCCCATGCCACCCCCCAGGCTCCTGATCACTGGAACCCAGACCCTCTCTTGACTTTACCATTCTTCTTGGTTCTTTATGACTTCTGGGCTCTGCATCAAGAGGTCCTAGTGCAGTGGGTGGTCCTGCCTGCTCTGTGTACACAGCATAGCTGAAGGTGCACATAGTAGGTGGCTATTCAGTTGGTGGATTGTGTGTGAAATAGAGTGTTTCGTTCTTGCTTTTTAGGGTGTTGGAGAATGTTTTCAGGTGAAGGAAAAAGAGCAAGAGCCCTGGCTTGGTGGCTCAGTCAGAGCATCATTCCATACACCAATTGGTTGTGGGTTTGATCTCTGATTGGGGTGTGTAGGGGAAGCAACCGATCAATGATTCTGTCTAAAACCAATAAAAAACATATCCTTGGGTGAGGGTTACAAAAAAAAAAAAGTGAGAGAAATATGGACAGAAGGGTTGTGCCTGGAGATGGTCAAGGGGATACCCCATCCTTGTCGGCAGGGATGGACTTCTACCAGAGGAAGCTGAGAAGGGGGTGTGGTGGGGAAAAGGGGCCATTGATATTTCACCCCAGGCCACCATCTCCCAATGTGTTAATCTCTCCTCTCAACTTAATGAGTCTGATTACAGAAACCGGTCATCTGTCAATGCTGATCTTGGGACATCTAACACCCAGGTAAGGCCAGAGCGCTCCTGCTGAGGGGGTCATGTGGGGCTGCTAAGTGTACAGTTCAGTTCCCAGCTGCACATGTGACCCTCTGAGCTCCCAGAAGCCACAGAAAATGCAACACATGTCCCAGGATCACCAGTTTGTTTATTTGCTTTTTTGTATTAAAGCCGACTCTGACCTGCTGAGAAATAAAAGACAAAATTTTCACAGCTTAGACCTATCTTGGGGGTTGTGCTGGCTGAGGCCCACTCTGGGCCTGCATCCCCAAGCCTCTGAGGCCCACCATCTCTATCACAGCCACTTGTCTACACCTGCCTGTCTGCAGCTTTCAGTGAATCCACTGACCCCTGGGTGAGGGATGACAGGATACCCAGTAGCCTGAGCCCAGGCACTGCAAAACTCAGGGTTTCTTCAGGTCCATAGTCAGTTATAAGCCTGGTTGGATTTTTGGTCACAGGCCACCAAATGCCAGTTTATATCAGAATACAAAGCCCAACCTTTAGTTTGAAAACTCAAAAACCACCACCATCACACACAGCAAAAACAATGGCTTGGTTTAAATCACTGTTCATACAGTTGTTCTCTCCAGTGTGTCATCTCTCCAATGAAAGGTGTGTGAGCCCCTGTGGGGATTTTTGACAGTAAACATGTAATTGCTCTATGATTTGAACATTTAAGTGGTATCAAAAGGTTCTATCTTTGTGCACTTGATTTTATTGAAGGTACAATGCTTTTGATCATCTTTGGTTGTGGACCAGAAGCTGGCAGAAGGAACCTGGTGGTCCTGTCATATCCCCTATGCCCACAAGGGAGGAGAGTCCTATAGGACAAGGCGATGACACAGGCCACCACTGGGCGAAGTGCTTGCTGACTTGGGGGCCAGAAGGAAGCCAGGGCGAAGCACTGTCCCACCGAGCACCTGTACTCCTACAGAATCTTTTCTCCTCAAAAGCTGAACTGTGTGGCCCAGGCTTTAAATGATTAGAACACAGAGGCTGACACTTGCTTTGCCAAGTGTGGTGGCAAAACTTAGTTTTAAAATTAGGAATCAAAGAATCATCATTTAATTTCCTCAGGAATCTCTTTTAGGGTCTTTGATTCCTCTCTGGAGCCAGAGGCTGAGCTACTGTCTGGAGTCACCCAGGGAGAGGAGATTCCTGTCACATTGTCTACCTCAGGGGACAATGTGCCCTCAGGGGAAGCACTGACTTGCTGGCTTCCTATGGCTAAATCCTGACACAGTTAAAAAGAGAAAAGCCTCAAAAGCTGTCTCACTGCGGGGCCTCTGACTGTGGGGAGGAGGAAGCCCAGTGGCTGGGCCCTGGACGGCTCCTGTCCCGCACAGCCCCTGAACACTGCTCGTTCCTGGCCGAGCTTGGACTCTGTGCCCTTCTCTTCTAGGCTCTCTTCCGAATGGTTCAGAGGCTACAGGAAAACGCCCCCTAGAAGTGTGAAGATGACTGTGCTCAGGTTCGGAGGTGGCCTTCCAGGTACACAGGAGGGGCCATGTGGGGACAGTGGCTGGCTTGTGGTCAGAGCTGATGCAGCTTGCCCTGCTCCGTCAGTAGTGTCATAGCCGCGGCATAGAGGAAGTAGCCCAGCACGAGGAGCAGGGCACAGGGCAGGGGCCCGATGCAGAACAGAGAGGCCACAAAGAAGGCCAGCAGCAGTGACAGCAGTGTCCGGTAGCTGCCCAGGAAGCGCAGGCTGAGCCTGGGGCCCCGGGCACGACTGGTCATGCGCCCCTGCCCCACAGGGCTCAGCAGGTGCCTGCTGGCCAGGCCAGGCTCCATGAGGTGGTATCTACAGAAGCTGCCGAGGAAGTCTGCCCGGGAACACAGGGCTGCCATCTGGCCTGCAAACTAGAGCACAGAGGCACGGGGGATGGGCAGCAGGCAGGGGCCATACTTTCCACCCAGCCCTTCCCCACAGCTCTAGGACCGAAGGGACACTGAGGCGAGGATGTGGCCCTCCCACCTGCACTCACCCTGTGGTTGATGGCAGAGGACAGCCGGAAGAGCAAGCGGACCAGGCTGGCAATCTCATAGCTCCGGATGGGCTGTAGCTCCGAGTCCCCCTGGTACTCAATGTCAAACTTTCGTAGCCCATTGATGATCTAGAAGCAGCAGGAGAGGGGAGCCCCAGGTGAAGCCTGGGCCACAGAAGCTGTCCAGGAAATACAACTTTGCAAACAATTCAGCAGTCACTTCTGCTCATGGGAGATGGGGACAGGCCAGCAGGACCACTAGTTACACTGCCTGGAATGGCCTGGACAGCCAGGCCCCTCTCGGACATGGGCCTTACCTGGTACCGACCCAGGGGTGTGAGAATGAGTCCATCTTCACCCACGATGCAGTCTGGGAGCTGTTTCTTTCCATTCTCATCCTGAGTTGTCCCCAAGGCGAGCGTGAGCTGGGCAAGCTGGGCCTCACTGAGCTGCCAGAGAGAAACTACCTGCTTTCAGTTTCCAGGTAAAGGGAGGAAACTAGTCTTCAACCCACTGGGCCTCTAACAGTGACAGTGATGGGACCCAGACATAACACTGCAGGCAGAGGCCAGCATCTCCCGCATAAGCCCAGGAGCCCTTTATGGCAGAACCCACGCTAGGTCCTGGTCTGTGGCTGGTCCCGGCTAAGCAGTGGGACGACGGCCACAGGACCAAATCTGGGGAGGGGGCAGCGCCATGGCTCATACTCGGAACATCTGGCACAGGTACTCCAGGGCCTTTTCCAGGTACTCGTCTGTCTTGCGGACACTGTCCTGCCCCATGTCATCCAGGTCGTTGGTTGGGTAGGAGCTGTTTGTGTCCGAGAGGCAGAAGCCCAGCCATGACAAGAAGGGGCGACCGGCTGTGCTTTCCCCACACTGGTCAGAGATGGACTTGGCTGTCTGCTTGGCCTGTGTGATGAGCTGAGCCAGGCGCAAGACCTGCGGGGCAGATGAGAGGTCAGCCAGCTCCGGTGGGGCTGCCTCATGACACCCAGCCACCAACAGACCCACGGGCCGACCAGGGGTAATATGCCAAGGGCCAGGAGGGGTGCCTTCCACACAATGAAGAGTTTGAAAAACTAAGATGCATATTCTAAATGTGGAAAATTTCCAACAAACACTCTATTATCAAAAAAGAACTAAACTTCATTGAACAAAAAGGGGGGGGGGTAACAGTGTGTACTCAACACCTAATTCCTCCTTTCCCCCCCAAATGCACGCACCCTTCCTGGTTCACTGTCCCAGAGGTTCAGGACAGCCCTGTGGCTGGCAGATCCCAGACTCACTCACCAGCGTCCGGACCTCTGGCCCAAACATTGGGGTGTACTTGCAGTCCTGGCCTTCCAGGCTATAGACGTGGCTCTTCACTTTAAAGGAGGTGTCAGTGACGGCCGGTGGCCAAGACGACAGGAAGCTGCCAGTGAGTGTGGGAGCTGTGAAGAGCCGGTGCTGGCGGTGGGGGATGACAAGTTCGGGTTCCAGGAACAGCTGCTCGCCTGGAAGGCACAACACAGGTCCGGCTTTGGCTTCCAAGGACACAAAATATCCAGTCGCCGCTAGCCAGGTCCCGAAGTGACTCCTGAGGTTTCCGAACAGCAGTGACCACACAGTGAAAGGGCGCAGGTCCTGATGCTCCCAGAGACCCTGCTGGTCTCCGCCGGAAGGCCAACACTTGCCAAGAGGAAACACAAGAAGCTAACAACCAACAAAGCTGGCTAATATGAAGGCAGGACCAGGACCGAGATTGCCACGAATCACCAGCGAGACAGCTCAGGGACCTGCTTCCCCTCCTGCCAGGCTCGCCACCCTCTATCCCAGTGTGCTGAGCTATGGGGAAGACAGGGTTCAGCCGGGCTCAGACCTTCACCGTGCTGCTCAATTCGCCACATGACCCCTTGCCAGGTCCCCTACAAGCCTGAGAGGCACATTCAGAATCTGTGAGTCCCAATCTAAATGCTGCTTCCCACTGGCTAAGGGCTTACCTTTCTGGATCATCTCGGCCAGGTTGGGCTGGGCAAAGACTTTGGCCACTCGGAACACCATAAGTGCATTCTTGGGGCTGACCAGGTCGGTGCGCAGGGCACGGCTCAGGAAGCCCACGAAGAGCTTGGTGTACATCAGCAGATTTTCCTGCACAAAGGGCACCCTGGGGACCGAGCCGCTAGTCAGGGGCCAGGCCTCCCATAGGAGGCAAGGCCACTTGGACCCTTGCCCCCTCTCCCTAGTCATGACCTCATGGAGGTATCAAGAATAAAGGCTGGGGAGAGGGGGTCTGGGGGTGGTAGAAGGAGGCAGAACAGAGACTGGCAAGACCTAGGTCCCCTGAGGACAAAGAATTCTCCCCAGAATGAGGTCCTTTCTGGGAGGGTCAAGGCTGCCATGCCAAAGGTTGGCCAGGGCAGCAGAGGGATGCATAGGAGGAGGGGATCGGAGGTGCCAATGGGAGCCTGGGGGTGAGCTGGGAGATGTCGGGGAGGAGCAGCAGCTGTTACAAAAGAGCTGGTGCGGAAGTTTTGGGGATGAGCGTGAATATACATCTGAGTGAGACAATAATGGCAATGGGTCGGAGGGGAAGTGGGTGACCTGCTACTTCCACAAGAAACCAATCCCAGAGCCCAAACAAGACTCAGCAGAGTCAAGGAGGGACAGCTGGTGCCCCCACTCTGCAGGACCTCAGAGAAGAGCCCCAGGAGGCCACTGGGGCGACTTCCCTGGGGAGGACAGGGTCCCAGGCTCACCATCTCTCTGACACAGAGCGGGCCTGGCCATCACTGCTCTGAGACTGCTTGTCAGGCGCATACCTCCAGGGCTGCAGGTAGCTTAACCACATCTCCAGGACCTGTGAGACATGTGTGCACACAACTGGGCTGTGGGGGGACAGGTTTTGGGCCAGATCCTTGGGCCATCTGGCCCAGGAGGCAGCTCATGGGAGCAGAAGCATGTTTCTAGCTGCGGGGCTTCACTCTGCTGGGGTAGGCAGGGGTGCTACCAGGCTCTCCCCTAAGGGGGCACTGGAGGGACTCAGAGCACCCCCCAGATGTTCAACCCTCTCAATATCCCTTCAGAAGTGGGGCCAAGTACAGCTCAGTGAGGACCGACACTCACAGCTCTGAACGACGCATCCAGGGGCCAGTGGCCGAAGCAGTGCTGCAGGAAAAGGTAGAGCTTCTGCTGGACAAACCTTGGGATGGCGGCCCTGCAGGAGAGGGACTGGGTAACTTCACAGGTGGGCCCAGTGGGCAAGCCCCTGGGGGCAAGACTTTGTATTTTTAGCCCCATTCTTCTGAGGAAGAAACCGCAGTTCAGAGAGGTTAGGGAATGTCCCAAGGACACACAGCACGCATGTGGCCATACAGTGTAGCTCCTGTACTTGTCAGCTTGGTTCACTGCCCTAGACCTTCCCCTGCCTAAGGAGGGGGAGAGGCCAGCACAGAAC
Organism: Mormoops blainvillei; assembly: GCA_004026545.1. Classification (NCBI taxonomy): domain Eukaryota; kingdom Metazoa; phylum Chordata; class Mammalia; order Chiroptera; family Mormoopidae; genus Mormoops; species Mormoops blainvillei. The sequence goes on along the minus strand of PVJD01003547.1, from coordinate 25,844 downwards.
TCAGCCTCCTGTGGCAACTAGCCCGCCCTGCTGTGAAGGCCCTCCCAGCCCATTGGCTTTTCTGCCTGCCACTTGGAAGGAAGGGACAAGAGGGACCAAGATAGGGCTTTCCCTTGCTAGCATGGCTCTTCCCACCAAAGAGGGTTGGCTTGGAGGGAAAGGCCATGGAAGCCAGAGAAGCAGCTGGATGCTCCCACCCACCTCTCGGGCCAGGGTGGGGGTGAGGAGACAGAGCCAGGAAGGGACACAGTGATTGCCCACCTGACCCACCCTGCAGAGGCTTCACACGCCTCTGCTCACCTGGCCCATACACCCTGGGGAAAGGTCACTGTGGGCAACATGTGTGTGGAGGACACGGAGGCAGGCAGAAGCACAGCAGCTCTGCACACAGCCCCATACCTACCGTTTGAATTCCTCCAGGGGGCTGGTAGCATGGGAGTGGGCAGCGGGAGAGACCTGCTCAGGCTTCAGGCTATTGGAAAAGGCATGCAGATGCTTGATCAGCAGGCGTACCACCAGTACATGCTCCTCGGTGGGCGTGAATGACTCCTAAGGTTGAGAGGGACATAGTGTCAGAATCAAGGTCTTTCTGAGCTAGAACCCCCAAGTCTGACCATGTCCCACCAGGGCCCATCTCTCTGCTCTCCCCACAGGATTTGTGGGCCAGGCTGGAAGTGGGACCATCTGGGACCCCACCCAGCCTGTCACCTGTTGATGACCCTGGTACTTCAGGGTCCAAGACTGGCTAAGAGTGGTAAAGTCTACACAGTGTGCCCTGGGATAGCTGCTAAAGCAGGCAAGTTGGTCAAATGCTTCCCTGCACACTTCGAACCCCTTATTTGAACCCTCCATGGATGACTTGTCATTGCTGTCCACCCAGGTCATCAGGGGTCTTCACCTCCTGGTCAGCCAGAGGATGAGGAGTAGGGGGCAGGCAGGCCAGCATCACACCTGGGACCTGGACTCAGGATATTCCCCTGCCTCCCAGGTATGTGCAGATAGCTTGCCATGGCTCATGGCTTCCGTTTTCCAGGTGAATCACTCCCCAGTTCCTCTTCCTGCTCCCCTTCTGGGACACGGCCCTCCCTCTGCTGCCAATGAACCTGAAGTCAGCACATTCCCAAAGACAAGAACACCCACAATCCTGTGAGCCGAACGTTTGATTCACAGCGTCCTTGTGGGATCTTTGAGAGCCAGATCCGAGAGAAAAGCCTGTTTGCCTGCTGTCCAGGGACGGAGTACATGGTGGAGCCTTCTGAGTGGCAGAGGGCGCATGGGAAGGCAGGGTCCACTGCTCCCAACGCTCTGGCTGTCCAGACTGACATGCTCCTCTCCCCACAGTCATCCGCGGGCCTCAAGGGTCTCAACGAACTTGCTGGAAGGGGTCTTGGCAGCCTTATCCCAATGCAGAGCAGTGCTGGGGCTGGTGCAGGCCCCACCTCCTGGCACACCCCGTGACATAGACCCCTCACGGGTTAAGGAAGCCAGCCTGCTGGGCTCTGCTCACAGCACTGTCTATGCAGCTCTCCCTGTCATGGAAATGCTGCGACAGGTCGAGATGACACACCCTGTAGGTCCCTACATCTAAGGATGGTACTATGGAGCAGAAAGTAATTTTCTGCTTATCTGCATTTTTAAGTCTTTATGCAATGAATTTACATTGTTCTAAAGAAAAAAGCACAGACTCTTTTAACAAGAATAAAAGATTAGGCCCTGGCTGGGTGGCTAAGTTGGCTGGAGCATTGCCCCATACGCCAAAGGGTTGCGGGTTCCATTCCTGGTCAGGGCACATAGCTAGGTTGTGGGTTCGAGCCCCCCAGTTGAGGCACATATGGCAGGTGGCTGATCGATGTTTCTCTTTCTCTCTCTCAAATCAATAAACACATCCTCGGTGAGGATTAAAAAAGATTAGAAGGGCCTCAATGCTAGGCCGTTACTCCATGCTGAGGGCCCTCCCCTTTCTCATTCCTGGCCACTCACCCTTCTGTGGCCATGGACAGGGGAACTGGGATACCCTGCTCCATCTCTACCTATCCTTCCTGGTATTTCTGGGGAGCCAGGTTCCCTGCCAGAAGCCCCCAGCAATCCCAGTGTAACCCCCTCAGCCAGGTCCCCTCTAGGTTTGTCAAGTCAATCTTCTTTTCTTCCAACTCCACATCCTCCTGAAACAAAGTGCCACAGGTCTCTCTGGCTACAGCTACAGGTGGCCTCCTCCACCTTTTAAGAACACTTTTCTAAAGCACATTCCAGGGCTCTCAGCCCTCCTGCGGTGGAGTGAATGCAGCCAGATGTTCCTCCAGGGACCCTTCTCCAAGCCAAGTGAGATTCTCCCAACACAGGCTGGAGTAGCACTCACACCTGTGACTCCTGTGCCCAGCTGGCCCATGCTAAACTTTCTGGAACATTCTCATCCCTCCTCACTGCAGTTGCTGCTCTTCTGAGCAGAAACCCCGATACGTGTTGCACACTGACCATCCCGTCCCAACAGACCAAGATTTTTTACCAACTTCAGATTCAATGTTGTGTGACATGGGTGAGCCTCTGGCTGTGAGCATGGCTCCAAATACACCACTCAGCCGTTTCTGCCCAGACTCCCAGCCTCATCTCATACATCAGTGAACTATGAGAAAACACCCTAAAGGGCTGAATGCCACTTTGCTGACCTCAAATCTGTCATGCTGTTCACTTCTGCCTAAGCAGACCACAATTTCCCTGAGGTCACATCTCATTCTTATCCACCTATGGAGGACTCCATGAGTCCACAAGAGACTGGGCTTGTAGAAGTCCAGGCCTACTCATCCAGGTACCGAGAACATCTCCAGGCAAGAGGGCCCAGCCCAAAGTTTTCCTGCCCCTCTGCCTCACACAGAGGCTCAGGTCAGCAGAACTGCCCCGCCCACATCCCCTGGGCTTCTGCATGCCCAGTTACTTCCTCAGTACCAGGCTTGCACTACAGGGTAAGTTGGGCTACTGCAAAGGCAGAAATATTTCGCTCCCTCGAATTAGGGCCAAGCACAGAGCCCCCACAACACCCAAGAACTTGTGACACCTCAGCTGCCTTGAGGCTTGGCCAGGCAGATTTGATGACTCTATAGCCAGGAGGGATCACATGCCTCACTCCCTGCCACATGGCTGCACATCCCAAACCCTGGCTAGTCTGCAAACCTGGAGGCTGGGTCAGGTTGAAGGGCCAGGCTACCCCCCAAGCCCCAGGACCTTGCTGTGTGTGAAACGGGTCTGTATCACCCCCAGCCATGCCCTTGCTTTACCACTGCACTGATATGAGCTCTGTGGCTTACACCACAGGGCAGGGGTGAAACGGAACAGATCAAGAGCAGCCAGTACTTGGTAGGCGTGGAGGGCCTGGAGGCTGGGTTGGGCAGGGCTGTGAAGGGCGCTGGAGACACTGAGTCGGTAGTGCAGAACCTCCAGCTGAGACAACAAAACACAGAAGCCAGACAGGGTGGAAGAAGGGGAGGGAAAGGGGAGAGTGGGGAAAGAAAGAAAAAAGTGAGAGCCCAGAAGTAAGGAGAAAAAAACAAAACAAAAGCATGTCAGTGACAATCCTAATAATCATGGCCCAGCAACCTCAGGCCAGTGAGGCCACCCTCTCAGCAACCTAGATCTAGCCCCTCCCAGTGGTACCTGCCAAGCAGAGGGATGGACAGGCCCTCTAGATCACTGGGAGGCCTGAGAGCCTCCGTATCACTGGGGCCTGAAGGCCCCTCCAGATCCCTGAAGTCAGTCTGACTCAGTTTCCTTCCAGAGGCTCCCACTTGCCCCTGACCCTGATGGCACTGTGCACGTACACTGCAGCCCACTAGGAGCCCAGGTGCCTTGCTGGGACACACTGTCAACAACCAAGGCCCTGAAGGCCTGGCTCAGGAAAGAAACTTTTTTAGGAGCCAGTTTTAGATGGAGGCCTCCTGGCCGAGAAAACAAAAATATGTAATTTACTGGAGTTTCCTGCATTGCCCAAAGAAGAAATTTGCCAGCACAATTCCTATGTGTCTAAGATCCAATCAGTGTTTTGTCCTGAGGGGGGCTGGTTCCCAAAGACAGCACAGAGGTGAGCACAGGCTCAGCCCACCAGGCCTCGCCAAACATCCTCTACACTGAACATTCTGGAAATGGTTAACGGAGGCGGAGGTGCAAACACTCCTCGGTTCTAATTCTGGGAAGACCAGCCTCTATCTCACCAAGACCCCCCACCCTCCAGATACAGAGCCTTTCATTAGTCCCGATGGCAAGAATATGGCCATGGTCACACACTCCCAGACGCAGCTAGAACCCTGAGCCTGGGACACTGGGGATGACAGCTGAGCTGGCACGCTGTCTGGCCCCACCCTAGGACCTTCCGCCCTACCTCCTTGCTAAAGCAGCCCTCCATCAGCCAAGCACAGTCCAGAGGCAGTCCCAGCACACATCCTGCCCTGCAAGAGCCATGAGCAGCATGCATCACACAGGAGAGGGCAGAACGAATGTGCCAGACTCCAAGGAGATAGGCACAGCCAGAGACACGTGGAGCAGGGTGGGAAGAAGCACAGCAAGGATGGGTTGGCTATTCACAGCCTTCCTCCAGGCCAGACCTTAGGCTTAGCTGCAGCTCTCAGTGAGGAATCAGGGCATACAGTTTTCCTATTGGGTCCGTGTCCTGGCCTGTGGGGACACAGGGCAACCCCACACCAGCCTGCAGGGCTATGGCCATCCTTACTGCCCTTCCAGAAGCTCCACTCAGCAAGCTGAGTGGAGTGGAGGCCAGGCCTCCAGGCAGCGAGCATGCACTCTGCACCCAGCCCAGCCATGGACACACTGGAGGACTTCCAGGAGCTACGCTTCCTGCTTCCCTGAAACCAGGACTCGCAAGGATTTCCGTATGGTGCAGTGCGGTGTGGGCCTGGATAAATGAGAAGAGGTCTCAGATGAAGCAGACCTCCATAGCAGTCTTTCCCGGCTTCTGACGCACCCAGTTTTTCCAGGTTTTGTTTTTCTACCTCAACAGGAGGCAAATGGCTGAACCTCTCTGGGCACCTGGTGGGAAGGATCACTCCCCCCGCCCCCCACCGCCAGCTATTCTGAGCAGCTCTCACCCACCCAGTGGTCTGGCCAAGAGGAGGCAAATGTGGGGAGAAGGGGAAGGCCCCCTGTTCCAGCAGGAACAGGCTGCTGCCGCTTCCCTGTGTGGACTCAGGATCCTCACAGGTGACAGAAAGGCCTGGAAAGGCCTTTCTGCCTCGAACATCTGCCAAAAATTAAAGCGGACGTGTTTCCATTGGCTCAGAAGACAGAGTGAGCAGACCAGGAGGCAGTGCAGCGAAGTGGCCTCTGCCTCTGCAAGACCAAGCCACATGCACAGGGCAAGCGAGCCTCCCAGGATCCCACGAGGAGGCCGGGAACATGCACAGTCCACTGTGGAGGCAGGAAGGGCAGTGCAAGAGCTCTGTGATGTGAGAGGCCCAGCCCAGGGTGGAGCCCGCTGTTCTCCTCCTCCTGTGTGACGCCAAGGAAGGAGATCTGGGCCACCCTGCACTTTAAAAACACAGCGGCGGGAGGGATGCAGCCCAGTCTTCCACACGGCAGAGCACTGGGGCCACAGAACTGGCTGCTAAGACTCTGCAGCAGGAACAGAACCACTGCTTTTTCCCAGAATCACAGTGGGAAAGTTATGGAATGCCATTTTCCATTAAAAATACCCCATAGATCCTAATTGTTAAGGGAGCTTGTGAGGGTTTTGTCTGACAGTGACAAATGCAAAGTCTAAGAAGGCATGCACTGTAGTGTCTCAGAGTATGAACCCAAGTGCCCATCTTATTAACCAAACAGAACTGTTCTATCCTGATGGGTCAGTGGGCCATGGGCTCCGGGAACAGCAACCCCAGGAGGGTACCAGGGTCTTGGCTACCTCCACGCCTCTGCACAGAAGTATGCTGCCCAGCGAAAGAAGCGGGAGAAGCGAGGTGGAGGAGTAAATAGGCCAGGCCACATGCAGGAGGGCATCAGAACCCATCCACCACAAAGCCTGCGGATGTTCTGGAGGGGGTGGAGAACCAGGGTAGTGGCAGTCTGCTGGGAGCCCCCTCAGCAGGAAAGCAAGAGGCGCTGTGATGGTAGAGGGGGACCCAGCCATGACTCCTAGAAGCATCAGCAACTCCCCTGCCCCCAGAGCACGAGCATCACCTCGTCTGTTTCTGCTGTCAGAAAGGGGGCTCTGGAAGTAGCTCGGAAGGATCCCAGAGAGGACAGGCCTCCAGCCCTCAGGTGCAAGCCCACCACAAAACAAAATGCACCTATTGTCAGCATCTCAGTGAGGGGTTGTGGTAGGTGTGTTTCCCACCATCCAGCCCTGGAAAACTAACTGACAATGAGGACAAGAAGTAACAGGCTGACCAGGCACACCAGGACCAGAGCAGAAGATGGAAAGAAAAACAGTGGCAACATACCTTGGCATGAGGGGACTGCATTTTTTGATACATTTCCAATGAATAATGATGGAGCCACATTTCAACAAAAACCTGCAAAAGAGCATCAGCTGATCAAATGAATTAACAAGAGTGTCAAGACCAATGGGGACAAGGACAGTCTTTTCAACAAATGCTGCTGAGAAAACAGGATATCCACATGCAAATGAATGAAGTTGGACCCTCACCTACCACCATGAACAAAAAAATAACTCAAAATGGATCTAAGACCTAAATGTAAGAGCTAAATTATAAAACTCTTAGAAAAAAGCATGAGGAGAAACTCCACGACATTGAAAAAAAGTAAAAAAGCAAACCCACAGAATGGGGTACAATATTTGTAATTCATGTATCTGATAAGGGATTAATGCCCAGAATACATAGAGAAAGCCTAGAACTCAATAACGAAAAAACAACAACCCAATTCAAAAACAGGCAAAGGACTTAGACATTTCTCTAAAGACAGACAAATAGCCAACAGGACATGAAAAGATGCTCAATACCACTAATTATTTGGGCAACACAAATCAAAATCATAATGAGATAGCACTTCATATCCAGTAGGACGGTTCTAATAAAAAAAAATGAAAATAATGAGCTGGAGAGGATGTGGAATAACTGGAACCTTTGTGCACTGCTGGTGGAACGTAAAATGATGCAGCCACTGTGGAAGAGGTTTCAGGCTGCTGAGATTCAGGAAAATACGACAGGGCAGCTGATGGCAATTCCAACAAAGGGTTTTGCAGAGTGTTTTGAACAGTGGAAGAGATGATGGGAGAACTGTGTGAGGTCGCAAGGTGCCTACTTTGAAGGGCACTGAGGCGTCATTGTCTTATGTACAATATTTCTTGTATCTTTTATCTTCTTCAATAAATGTGTTTGTTTTTGCACATTACATGGTTGGGCACTTTCTGGACACCACTACTTAGACACTTAAAAATGGTTAAGATAGTAAATTTTATGTTATGTGTATTTTACTATAAATTAGAAAAAAATTGTTTTTAAAAAGCACTAGCATTTCAGTCCAGGAAAGGCCCCTCCAGTTCTGTCCTACAAGCCCACTCCTTGGTCACCTAACATCCTCACGGGCTGGCAGAGCCCAGAGCCCACACTGATTGGGAGCCATCTGAAGCACCAGGCTCCTCAGGGGACAGGGAAGATGGATTCCAGCTGTCCCACCTCCCAGTGCTGCTGTGACAAGAACATGGAAGCCTCTAAAAACAGAGCAACCTACATGACGAGAGTTACATACAGGCGGAGGGGACAGAGTCCCATCTTATCCACATTCCAGGCTGCCAACAATGTTTGTTGTTACCAGCTCTGCTGCAGAACCCTGCATCAAACTGGCTAAACCTCACTCTCCAAGGTGAGACAGCCAGGCCTGGGAGGTGGTCAGCACTGTGCTGTGGGAGTGAGCCAGACCAAGCCTGCGGGAGAGGCCGGAGCTGCACAAGGGCAGACAAAGGGCACTGCTACCTCCCATGTGGATCCGAGACACAGAAGGGCCAGGGGTTGCCTGCTTACCAAGGAGAAGGTTTTGAAGGCCCTCTCTATTCAGCATGATAAAAATGTTACTAGGGTAGGACTTAATATCCACAGGGAAGTGATCAGAGAAAACATCACCAAGCACATGGGGGTGGGCCAACACGGTGGGATGGGCTGGTATTAGCATTTACACAGATCTACTGAAAACTACAGACTGGGCAGCGATTACATCACCATGAGAAAAACCAAACAAAACTGGATAGACAGGGAATCCTGGGATGACAAACACTGCCAATGAGATACAGGTGAGACAGGTGGGTAAATATCTTCCCTTCTGTTTTCTAAATGTCACAGAGGTCTTTAGGCCTCTGCGCCATGGGATTGCAGGTGGCTGAGCAGTTTATTTTAAAATGAAAGCAGAGAAGAGCCATCTCGGTTCTCACCTGGAGTAGAGTTTCTGACCTCCAGATCTCATGGGAGGCAGGGTCTGCGTTCACAGACGTCTGATGAGAGATGTGTCGCTTCAGGAGACTGGTGTGGTGGAGACCATACGAAGCAAAAGGCATGGCTGGTGTCCTAAGGAAGACATAGCAACAGGCCTTCGTTAGGGGCTCCACTGGCATAACCAGGGGCAACTGGGACATCAAAATCAACAACCACAGTAATAACTACAACCTGTTGAATCATACGACATCCCAGTCCATGTTGACATATACAAATAAATAAATGAGAAGAAGAGAGTGCCCCTACTAAACATACAAATGATAAAAATAAAAAAATAATCTGGCAACCATCCTATTAATAACAGATTTGGCTAAGGATCATCAAGGGATGCTAACACTAGTGATAACTGCCTAGTCTTGTATATTGTCCCATTAAATTCCCTTTGTTAATTAATTTAGGTACAAAGTACTTATTTAAATTTACAGCAGGAAAACATGGCCAACACCTCCTTAGCCCAGTGATCAAGCTAATGCTGCCAATAACGGTGTACATGGACACTATGGGTCACTGAGGCAGTGCTCCTGCCAAACAACACCCAACCCGAGCCTGATCCCGAGAAAATACCTGAGAACCCAGGTCAAGGGCATTCCACACACACTTAGACTTCATGCTTCAAAAGTGTCAAGGGTGAGAAAGATTGAGATTCAGTTCCAGACTGAAGGGGGCTAGAGGGACAACGATATGCAGTAAGTGACCCTGCGCTGAATCCCAGACAGGTAACAGCCACTAGTGGGGTAGGTGGTGAAACCCAAGAGAGGTCTGAAGATTAGATAGTGGCCTTGAAGCAGTACTTACTCCCTGATTTGCATAGAAGTACTGTGGTTATGAAGAGTGAACTCACTACTAGGAAATACACTCTGAAATATCAAGAGATAATGGGCATCATGTCTGTAACTTACTCAAAGGGCCTAGAAAAAACACATACGGACAGGAGGATAAAAATAATTCAACAATCTGGGTGAAGGGTCTACAGTGGTTCTTTTATGTTATGCATAGCAACTACTTTTGTAAATCTTAAATATATAAAAACAAGGAAACAAAATCATGGCCAGAAAACCACTTGGCAGCTGCCATCTGCCTTTGACAGGGCATGAATCTGGCCCACACCAAGTCCTCCCTCTCCCCTTTCAATCGTCTTTCCTTGGGGACATCTGTCCATACATGTGAGCTTGGGGTACGGTCAGATGTGGGGTAGGCCAGCATGTGCAGGACAGAGCCTGCCCGCAGCTTCCCACTGGGCCAGTGAGGTGGAGGAGGGTCAGGGGAGCACAGGTGGTGGCTGTTAGGGCAGGAAGGTCTCCTGGGGAGAGTCAGTTCAAAGGTCCCAGTTCACCTTAGGGCTGAGGCTGGTCACACACCCCTTCTGCACAGCCCAGCCTGCTCAGACAGGCATAAAAGGCTCTTCACCCTGGGACCTCTGGCTCAGGCCAAGACCTGGGTCTGGAGCTCATAGATTCCTACTACAGTTATCTATTACATAGCAATGTTTTGGTCAACAACAAAGCACATGCCTGCTTCGGCAGTGCATATACTAAAATTGGAACAATACAGAGAACATTAACATGGCCCCTGTATAGGGGTGACTAGCAAATTCATGAAGCATTAAAAAAAAAAAAAGAAACAAACAAACAACAGAGCACGTATACAACAGTGGTCTCATTAAGATTATAATGGAGCTGAAAAATTTCTATCGCGTAGAGATGTCTAAGTGCAACACTATACTATTTTTTTTGTGTGTGCTTTTATTTCTTTTTATTACCAGGCTATATTTTAAAAATTAATTTAGTTTTGCCTAAGTATACAGTGTTTATAAAGCCTATAATAGTATACAGTAATGTTCTAGCCTTCACATTCACTCACTACTCACTTACTGAGTCACCCAGAGAAACTTCCAGTCCTGCAAGCCCTACGCAGGGTAAGTGTCCTATGCAGGTGTATCACTTTTTATACTGTAGTTTTATTTTTCTATATTTATTTTAAAAATTCTTTTATTTATTGATTGATTTTTAGAGAGAAAGAGGAAGGGAGGAAGAGAGAAAGATCGATTTGTCATTCCACTTATTAATGCATTCATTGGTTGCTTCTTGTATGTGCCCTGACCGGAGATGGAACCCACGACCTTGGCATATTGAGACAATGCTCTAATCAACTAAGCTACCCAGCCAGGGTAGCTTTCTATGTTTAGATACACAAATAATATTCTATTACAACTGCCTACAGTGTTCAGCATAGTAATTCAATAAAATTTGGACAGGTTTGTAGCCTAGGAGCAATAGGCTACACCATGTAGCCTAGGTGTACAGTAGGTTATACCATCTAGGTTTGTGTTAAGTGCACTCTGTGATGTTTGCATAAAGATGAAATCACCTAATGACACATTTTTCAGAATGTATCTCTGTCATTAAGTGATGCATGACTGCGGTCTTATTCATCCACAGGTCGACCTTTCCGTGGCTGCCCACCTTTCTCTCCAGAACTATCAGCCCAGCACCATCGATCAGCTTCCAGTTTCAAGTCACCTACCACCCTGCTCACCACCTCAGGTAGGGCTTGGATGCTGCACATGGGGAGGGCTGCTATGGGCAGAACACAGCCTGTTCCCATAGCAGAGCCCTGCAGACACAGGACCTAACCACTTCGGGAATGGTCACTGAAAACCAAAACACAGACACCCTCCTCACCCCTGCCCTCTAGTCTGTGCTATGGTAGCTAGGGTTGGGAAATCTCAGGCATAAGAAAAACCACGGAGCCCTGGACAAAGAGTGTCACCACTGTCCCAAGAGCAATGCCTACTGACCAGGTCGCTCCTTCGTGGAAGGGTCAGGGTAACCAGAGAGCCTTACCTGGGAGCTGATGAGGGACTAGGGCCCCCTTGGCTGGAGGAGAGCGGGGGGAGCACGCTGCCTTCTGTGGGCAGGAACCATGACAGGTACCGGTCCACGAGGATGAAATAGGCACAGTCTGAAGTACGGACATGAAGGGCCCCGGGGAGTGGCTGGAAAACAAAACTTGAGTTAATGTGTGACTCTGGGCACCACCCCAGGCTGCTGACCCCAGCAATCACATGAAGGCCCTGGGATGTGAACTGCGCTCGACGCCAGCCCGTGAGCACCAATGATGGTACCAGAAGAAAAGCTCCCACCAGACAGTCTGACTAAACCCTCAGTCCAACCCCGCATGTGAACCCCCCAACCTGCCCCAATGTCCAGCAGGAACCTCCTGAGGGCGGTCCCCTGGTCACCATTCATGGTGCCTAGGTCACCACATATCACCTGTCAAGTCTGCCCACCCTTCTATTGCCCTAAGGGAGGGTGGCCTAAAGGACAAAGGCTGGAGGAGGAAGGAAAGGAAGACCCAGAGAAACGAGGCAGGAAGGGAAAAGAAGAAACGGAAGGCAAAGAAAGGCTAGCAGCTCTCTCCCAGGCAAATCCCGAGCTCCTCCTGCTATGTGAAAACAAAAGCCCAGGGCCACAGCCCCCATCCTTCAAAGGGGTCTCTAGTAAAGCATTCTTTTGAGAGGAATCCCATCTATACCTTCTGAGTGATGAGGCTCAAAGCAAAAAAGAACATGTAATACTCGAACGGATCTGAAGGCAGCATCAGGGGGCAAACGGCAGAGCTGTTGGTCCCCGCCACGCCCCCGCCACTTCTGCACTGTGCTGGCCACCCCGGCCTCCCTACCCATGGGGCCAGCAAAAGGATACTGAGGGCCAGGTTCAGGCCGAGGCCCCCGGTGGTGGGGAACTGGACCTTATTGTGATACAGAGGGCTGTCAGGGAGCACGCGTTCCTGGATAGACGCCTTCACAGGGCCCTGCGGAGAGAGGGAGACAGGCTGGTGGGCAGGCTCCGGCTCGGTGTCCCACTTGTGGCACAGCCCTTTGGGAAAGCTGAGGGGGGGCCAGCACACGGACCCTGCCCATGGGAACAGTGCTATCCTCTGCATAGCACTGGAGCAAAAGAGCCTTTCCTTAGAATCTTTCATCTCATCCTCATAAAGACCTGCAAGCACCAAGGGCAGTAGCTGCGCATATTTCCGAGCCCAGCCAGTCACTCGATGAATCCCATCTCCTCTGCTTCTCATACCCACTGAGCAAGTCACCCTTTGTAACCAGTCACATGGTACTGCCTGCCACTCAGCCAGGAGCAAACCAGGCAGCACGGTGCCTTCCCCACTAGCAGAGTTTGGAATGATCTTAAAAAAAAAAAAAAGAAGTAACCACTGGTTCCAGTCTGTGATGCCTTGGTACCAAAGAGACACCACGGCATTCTCCTGCCCACTGTCACAGCCCCTCTGAGCCCCTGCACCTGCACACCTGCACCTGCACACCCGCCACATCTGCAGCCACTGTTTAGGGCTCTGTGCCGCAAGCACAGCTGTCACCGCCACAGCTTACTTACAGGCAGGTAGGAGACAGGAAAATCAAACTTATAGTCTTCAGCTTGCAGTTTATAAACCAACTTCATCATTGGGCCGCTGAACATGAAATTAAACCAACAAAAACAGGACGAATGAGCCACAAACCGCCTTGCTCCAATTTGTTTCTTAACTTTGAAACATACAGTGATTTAAAAATGGGATCACCAGAGGACACATCTAGTTCCTCAGGTGACAAACCTACCTACCCAGGGTCTAGAAATTCCATCACAATGCTGTATTCTACAGGGCTAACACGTCCCTGCAAGCAGCGGAGGTTCCAGCCGACGAGAACACCATCCAGGCTACCGAAAATGCTCTCTACCAGCCATGGGAAGATGGCATGCAGCTCCTGAAAGAGTGTGCAAGGTAGGCTTTGGGCAGGCTTGCTGAGGGCCAGTGCCCACTGCTGGGCTATGTGACAGCTCCAGTCCTGCACTACACGCTGCCCACTTCCCTAGCTGGACCTGACCTCTGGGGGATGTCACTTCCTGGTTCAAAGGCCCACAGGACCAGCCTGGCACCCACAGGAACCCTGGCACAGAGTGCCAACAGGAACAGCAGCTTTGGATTCTTTCACTGTGGTTACATGATACCAAGCAGTACCGCTTTATATCTGGGCCAGTTAAACAAGTCAGTCTCTTTAAAAAGCTTCTTAAAAATGTCAAAAACTTCTGATCTGAAAAGAGTTTTATTAAGAAAGGTGGCAACATTCTTTCTCAAAGTGAGCCCTTGAAACTGAGACTGTTATTTGGTAGTAACTCCTTGTCCAGGCCGGCTTCTTGAACTTACCTCATTTACTACTGGACAATTCAGGGTGTCATATAAATATATATTTTCAGTATTTACATCAGGGTTTATCAACTTCAGTATTGTTGGCATTTTAGGCTGAACACTTCTTCATTGTGAGGGCTGTCCTGTGCATTATGGGATGCTTTACCAGTATGCCTGGCTTCTACCACTCAATGCAAGTAGCACCACCCCCGTGTGACAACTAAAAATGTCCCTGGACATTGCCAAGCATCCCATGTGGGACAGAAGCATCCCATGTGGGACAGAAGCATCCATGGTCAAAACCCTTGGTCCACATGTTCGCATTTAAATGTGTCCACAAACCAACAGTCACAGTGCTGGGTCAGGCCTCTGAGCAGGGAAGTGACCAGAGGTAGGAACCAGGGCTTGTAATAACATTTTTTAAGGATAGTAAGAGACATGCCATGAGACATGCCCCAAAGAGACACTAGCAGAGCTGTACCTTTGCTGGAAAATCCTCAATGACTTTAACCAAGTCTTGGCACCGCTGTGCAAAGGGTTTATTGATAGAGTCAGCTTTCAGGCTAGCCTAGGAGAAGAAACCAAAAAAAAAAATCATGAGCATATTCGCTTTGTAGCTTTTGATGACATTCTGGCTTGAGTCAAAACAGAAATCTAAGTGAAATGGGATACATACCACTGGCCTGATTCCCCAGTACCTCATACATTAGGTCATGCATGTGTCAGTGACCTAAAGGGTGCTACTAAAAGAGCGGCTGAGGTCTCCTGCTGTCTAGCCTCGTAACTGTCAGGCTTGCTTCCCAGCGCCCTGTTAGGCCATCCCCAGTCACCTCAAAGAATTGCACATTATCAAAATAAAACTTACTTCTGCCTGATTCACAAGCAAGGGGTCAGCTCCACATCCAGAAGAGGCCACTTTGGAGTAGGGTTTCTCTCACAGCGTTCACCAAGTACATATGCATGAACTGGAAATTCCCTACATGACTGCCCACCCCTGGCTTACACCACTGTGATCATCAGTAAGAATGTCCAATGAAATGAGGGTGTCCTTTGTTGCCATTTAAGCCCTTAACCAAAATATCCTTTATTCAGTAAATAACAAAACTGATGAACCTTCATAACCTTAAGAAACACGCAGGTTAAAAAGCACAGATGGTTCCAGCAAAGTGCTGACACTAATCATAAAGGCAATGGAAAGGTCAGAAAGGATTCAAGAAAAGAACAAAGGAAATCTACCTGAGGTCATGGGGTGTGTGTATACTGACTACACCAAGAAAAGAAGCCGCTGCACAAATGAAGATCAAGAGGAAATGCCCGAGTTTCAATAAAGAGGGCTTTGCCCATGGATATCTAAGGCCTTGTCCACCTCCAAACAAGGGTAGAGTCCATGGGGCCTCAGTCAGAGCTGAAGACCTGGGCTGGTGAAGCCACAGGTTAGATCTGTCAGTCCTAGAGAGTTCACCGAGGAAGAATGTCCTTCCAAAGAATTGTTTATGTAAAGTGTCTTCTGGGAACTGAAATTTGAAACTTTACCACTGACATTTGCCTCATGCTTAACTTCTCAGAATCGTGTTTAATATTTACAGTGCGGGTCTGGTTAGCCTCAGCATAGCAGTGTCCTTCTACCTTTCACTAATGATAGTTATAATTATTACACTTTTGTGTAAGAATTTACAATACTTAAAAATTCAAATGTATAGCCTTTTGAGTCGCTGCTCCTCCTCATGCCCTGAGCAGCAGGGAAAACAGCATTTGAATCAGCTTTCCTTGATGAGAAAACTGGGGCTCGGCGGCTGAGTAAACCCAAGGCCCTGCAGAGGCACAGGCAGCCTAAGGGTTTCAACCCCAAATCCAGTGTTATCCCCATCACAGGCCCCGAAAACAACAACTGGAGAGTTCCTCCAGTCAGTGGAAAGAACTCTTAAGTTCCTCAGCTTGGAACTGTCATTACACTGACACCCACACGGGCAGTTAGTACTTACCAGTAGGAAGCTGGGCTGTTGCAGGTGAGGGAATGCCATAGCAGCCTCCCGTGGAGAGATGAAAATGGCCGTCTAAGGAAAGCACTGTGGAAAAGCAAAGATGAAATCTCAACATCTGCCAAACAACAGGATACTGTATTGTTTCGCAATGTCCAGGAGAACATCTGTACAACTCGACACGCGCTGCATTGCCATGTCCTATGTATTACAGATATGCTGTTCTCATGCAGTCCACAGTGGCTGGCTTCAGAGCTGAGTTTGTGGTGGTGAATCCTTGGAAACATGTGGTAATGCCTGTATAGCACTTGCTACGTATCAGGGCTGGTTCTAAGGGCTCTCCATACATTTCTCATTTAATTCTCAGTGTTTGGCAGAATTCTAAAGATAGCCCTTCAAGTGCCTGCCCCTGGTTATTCAATCAAACGTTTATCTAGGTATTGCTGTGTATGGACTTTACAGATACAATTAAAGGGTCAATTCCGTGGACTATAAGATACAGAGCAATTTTGGCTGACAGCCAGCAAGGCTACAGGGACCTTAGTTCTACAGCTTCAAAGAACTAGGTTCTGACAGCAACCTGAATAAGTTTGGAGGCAGATTCTTCTCCAGAGCATCCCGATAAGAGCAAAGCCAGCCAGCACCTTGATTTCAGCCTTGTGAGACCCTAAGCCAAGAACCCCAAGACTGCTTATAAAATTGTGAGATAATAAATGGATGAAGTTTTAAGCCGCTAAGTTCGTTAAGCAAAAAAAGAAAATACATCCTCACAACGACCCTACAAGGTCAGTACAGATCAGGAAATTGAGGCAGAGAAAAGGCAAGTCACTTGCCCTCATCCAGCTGGTAAATGGGAGAACCAACATTCAAATACACAGACCTCCCCACAAATGTCTCAGAAACAGGCAGACAAATCTCCTCCGTATTACCTGCACTCTATGAGAATGAAGGGAGGAGATAAGCAAATTCTGCCAAGGGAGCCTTTGGCCAGGCCATCAGAAAATCAGGAGTAGCTCTCCAGATTCCTACTTCTCTGCCCTCCCAGGTCAGAAAATGAAAATATCCAGACTTGGACTGAGTAGAGAGGAAGCATGCCTAGTCCCAAATGCTGGACTAATTGATGGCTTTCCTGGCACAGCTCTGCCTACTGCCTGAGTAAGGGCACTGAGATGGCAATTCACAGCTTAATGTGGGTGGAGAGTGGTTGGGTGCGAGGAGGGTGTGTAGGGAGTTGAGGGGTTGATAGATATGCCTATCTTGGCAATACAAACATCTCCAAGGTTTTTCTCAACTCTTTTTGTTTTTTAAAAAAGTTCATTTACATTTAAAGAGATGGGGAGGGAGGGAGAAACAGAGGGAGAAAAACACCGAGGTGTGAGAGATACATCAACAGGTTGCCTCTCACACACACCCCCACAACTGGGGACCTGGCCTGCAACCCAAGCATATGGTCTGACTGGGAATCAAACCATTGGCCCTTCAGTTCGCAGGCCGGTGCTCAATCCACTGAGCCACACCAGCCAGGGCCCAACTCTTAAACTAGCTATTTTACAGTTACAGTTTTAAGAGAAACTTAAAACACCTCAATCCTGAATCAAGCGGTCAAGAGAACTATTCCAAAATGACCAAAGCAGCCTAAAATCCTGAATTGTTTGCAAAGGACAGAGTTTGAGAGATTAGGTGAAAGCATCTCCTTGCTCAGAGGCAGCTTGCATAGGCAGGGCCTGAAGGAATGCGGCCAGAGGCGCCGAACTAGCGGTCTTTCCAAAGGTGGTGAGTGTCTCACACACTCTGTTCTCTGGCCCTGCCACGGACAGCCCCCCGCCCCGCCCCGTGACACTCTGCTGCACTGCGCACCAAGCGTTTGCTTCATGCCTCCACTTCAACAACCACGTTCTTCAAAAGCTGCTTCGTACCTTGTTTGGGAGTTTCTTTTGGGGGGCAGCCCTCAGTTGCCGATCATGCTAAGCAAATCACGCTGCCAAGGACTCCCTCTAGCTGCTCTAAGTTACCCAGGTGAGGAAAATGAAGCTCGAAAAAATCGAGCCCCACAGGGAGGAAGCTCGGACTGGGACTGACACCCAACTCTTCCTCCTGCACGGTTTGTCGAGTCCAAGGCTCAACTTTAACTCGAAGCTCTCATTCCTCCCAACTCTTTCAACGAACGTTAACCGAGCACCCACCGGGACGGCATGAGAGAGCCGCGCGGGAAGGTGGCATGAGGGCGCAGCCCGGACCCTCGGCTCCCCCGCCGGTCCGACACGGGCCTCGCGGAGGAACTGAGACAGCTTCGGCGTACGTTCAGAGAGGCTGCCGCGACGCGGGACCACCCTGCACGCGGCTCCCGCCACTCACCTGTGGAGTCCACAGTGTAGCTCACCTCAGGGGCTGGGGCTACCATTCGGCTATCCGGCGCCGATGTGTCGTCATCAAGCTGCGCGCGGCGTCACGCCCCCTGTCCCGGCGGGAAACGCGCCGCTACCTCTTCGCGCTGCTACCTCAAAAAGCGCCTGCGCAAAGCGAAGATGGACCAGGTTTATGGGTTCACTTCTGTATGTGAGAGCGCAGCGGTGCATTGTATCTGCGCCCCTCGCGCTTGAGCGTGTGCACTATGTCCACGGCAAGCAGCCGCGCGTGCGCGTGCGCGTGAGGACAGGCTGTTACTTAAGGCTCTCGGAGTGTGCCGCCAATGGGGCATCCTGGCGCGGAACGAGTACTCTGTGCACTGACTGCCCTTCGTCCCACAAGCATTTATTGAGCGCCCACTATGTTCCAGGCACCGAGCTGGGTATTTCTACTTAAGCGACAACGACCAGTGCAGCCTACTAGGGAAGTCCTCATCGCCAAAGACCGGGTCTCCTTGGCCCGCCACCGTATCCCCCACGCCTCCCATGCTGCCCAGCACCACCTAAATGTGGATCGAATGGCGGAGAGGAGACGAACCAATCCCCGCACTCCAGGGTTGGGTTGTCCCGGAGGCCAGGCGGTGGCGCTGCAGGGAGAGGAACGGCCAGCGGGGCCAGTAGAGGACTTTGTGGGAGCCCCCGGTAGGGCGGGGCGAGGCCGGGCCGCTCACCTTCCCGCTGGCCGAGCAGATGGCTGCGACGGGCTCCGGTCCCGGGCCACCCCCGGGGCTGGAGGCGGCCCTGCAGAAACTCGCACTGCGGCGGAAGAAGGTGCTGAACGCCGAGGAGATGGAGCTATATGAGCTGGCGCAGGCGGCGGGCGGCGCCATGGACCCCGAAGTGTTCAAGTGAGCGGGTGGGGGCTACGCGTTCCTCCGAACCCCAGACAGCCCTGCTCTCAGCTCCCCGTCGGGCCACTGATCTGTATAGCCCCCTGTCCTTGTAGGAACCCCCGGGGACCCAGAGGAGAGTCGGGCCTTGAGGGAGATGGCCCTCCTGGGCCTAGCCCCAGTCTGGTAGCTATGTCTGGCCCGTTTTCGCCGGAGCCAACGGGCCCATGACCGGGAGGGCTCACTGCGCAACGCGTCTGTTCCCACCAGGATCCTGGTGGACCTACTGAAGCTGAACGTCGCGCCCCTCGCAGTCTTCCAGATGCTCAAGTCCATGTGTGCCGGGCAGAGGCTGGCAAGCGAGCCCCAGGACTCAGCGGCTGTGTCCCTGCCCACATCGAGCGTGCCAGAGACCCGAGGTCAGAGTTGGGGTGCTCTCTTGCCCCTGTGGCCCAGGAGGTGGGGTTTTAGGGGCCAGGAGGTGGGCACTGCCCGGCACAGCAGGGCTAGACCCTCAGCGGCCAGGCTTTTCTGTAGGTCTTCTCCCAGGACTCACTGGGCCCATCCAAGGGCTCTCCCCTTTGGCGTAGTCCCCAGCTTTGGCTTCAGTGCTAACCTTGCACATCTAGATCAGGTGGAGACAGAATGGGTTCCCCAGTGTGGCCCAAACAGTCTAGGATTCATCTGGGACTTCTGCTGTCTCAGCCTCTTCTCACATCACTCATGCCTTCAAACCACATGTACAGTGACGAGACTGCCTTGGTTGCTGTTCTCATGGTGTGTACTGTCTCCACCGAAGCGCTCAGGGATTGGGCAGGCAGAGGTCTTCCTACAGCCCCTCCCCTGTATGTACCTCACCCAGCTTCAGATCCTGTCCAGGAGTCTGGCCAGCTGAGCTTTCCCTGGATTTCGGACCAGGAGTCAGCGTGGCAGTCCTGGCTGCCCTAGACAGTCAGGGGGCAGAGGCTTGAGTGGCAGAGCACTGGGCTCAGGCTTGAGAGGCTTTCTCACTCTGGAGGGTCATGACTAGGTGCTGGTGATGAGGGTGTTATGATGGAGCACTGTGTCACTTAGACTTCTGATGGATGTCAGAAACTCTGAGATGCAGCAGAACCTTCTTGGCCAGAGCACTCAGGTACTTACAGTCATTCTGAGAAGCAGCTGACATTGGAGTAGAGGGCAGGCTGGCCCCTTTGGGTGGGAGCGCCAGGGCCCTAGGTACTCTCTCCCTCTTTCCTGAGAGGCCCTGAGCCTCCTCACTGACCCATGCTCCATCTCCTCTCTTTGTGTCTCTCTCTGACCTGCAGAGGCCTCCTTTCTCTCTGCCAAGAACTGTAGCCCCTCTGCAAGGCCCTCCTTTTCCTCGGCCCCGCGGCTTGCGGCCTCTCCGGTTCTGCATCACAGCTCAGCTGCCACGCACTCGCCTCTCTCTCCAGGGCCCCCCGATTCCCTCCGGTTCTCTTGCTGCCTGTTCTCTCCTTTTGCAGGTTGCATTTATTGGTTTATCTCTGGGGGTTGGTGTGCTCTCTTGTTTCCATGGAAACTGCTGTGGCCCAAGAAAGCCAGAGCAGCTTTTAGCTGCAAGGGCAGAATCTTGCTGGCCATCTCTGCCTTGCAGCTTAGAGGGTGAGGACATGATTTCATGGTTTATTAAGAGACAACCCCAGTACTTCTAGAACGGGACCAACACCCTTTGCCCTACAGAGACTAACTCTGCTGGGTGAGACTTGTGCTCTATAGGGGTGCCCCAGCCCCAGAGGAAGATGAGGTTGAGGGGCATGGAGGAGGCATGTGGCACGCTGCGGACAGCAAAGCCTTAGGTGTGAGAAACACCTTGGTCTCTTAGATGCTGTCATGTACTTGGATGGGCAGCCTGGAGGATAAAACCATGATTCCCCTTTCCTGCCTGGCTCCTGAGCTGGGGATACCTTCTAGGCATTACTAGGCGTGATGAGGCTGGGGGCCCAGTGCCAGGGATATCTGAGGGCCTGAGATCCCACAGGTGCTCTGGCTTTGCCCTCCTACACACCCCGCCCCCACATTCCCCACCTCACTAATCCAGGTGCCACCTGGAGCTTGGGCCAGGGAGGTGTAGGGAAGGGCTGAGAGGCAGGTCAGAGTAGGAGTGGGTGGACTACAGGCTGAGCTGAGGAACTGATGGGTGAGTTCCCAGAGGGAGGGAGAAACTGGGAACAGAGCCCTCCTCATTTGAGAGGGTAGCACCGCTCATTCAGTGACTCTGGGTGCCAGGCCACCTTTCACTGCTGAGGGCACAGTGGGGCTGCATAATGGACATCCTCTCAGTCCAGTGAGGGAGATGGCTAGATGAGTGACAGAGACAGGAACTGAAGCTGCAAGGGTTAAGCAGGCTGGGAGGCAGGGCCTTCTGTGCTAGCTGCAGAGCCCTGGGAGGTGGGGAGGGGCAAAGAGAGGAAAGATGGGCTGAGATGCATGGTATGTATCCAGGCCACAGTGGGCGCTGAGCCTGTGCTGGAGGGCGGGGGAGAGACAGGAGAATGGAGAGTCAAGAGGTGTGCCATGGGCGCAGCGCTGGGAGCACTGGCATAGAGGGGTTGGGAGGATCTGAGAGAGGTGGGAAAAGGAGTGGGGAACTGGGCCCCACAGTGTCATTTTCTCCTTGATGCTCAGGCCTTGGGTCCTGTTAGGCTGGTGGACAGAAGCCAGCCTATGAGGACGTGGAGGCCCTGGGGAGATGTGTGGTGTAGGTAGAGGGCAGCCTGGGAGGTTGTTGATGGGGAGAAGTTGGAGGGGAGCAGGGCAGTTAAGGGGCCTTGCCAGGAGTGTGTTCAGCCGAGAGGCAGAGACCACTGGACAAGACATCTCTGAGGCCACATATCGCAGCATCTGTTCATACAGGCCTTCCGGCCCCCTCCTTAATGGCAGGATCTGCGGTGGGGAAAATAAGAGTTATCAGAGTGATCCAGCTGTGGGGACTGTGGTGGCCTAGGATGATGATGGGGCTTTGGGACTGATGGGGCTGACTGGCCTTAGGTGTCTCACAGGGTTGGCGTGTAGAGTTGCTCCAGGCTGTGGTCTTGACTCCGCCTGGGTTTCCACCCTGCAGCCATTGAGGTGGCCTGGAAGGACTTCATCAGCAAGCTGACTCATTTCCGTCTCTTCCTGCAGAAGAGGGAGAAACAAGATCCCAAATGCACAGAGGAGTAATTCTTGTCATGGGGAGGATGTGGAGTCACTAAGGAAAAATTGAATTCAGTAGAGTGTTGTCTGTTGGAGTTTAGGGAAACTCTAAGTGTTAAAAAGATGTTCCTCCAGAACGTGTTAGGTGGTTTGGTGGGCAGAAGCCGGAGCTGCACTGTCCAACACGGAAGCCGCAGCCCCGGGGTGTGCTCTTCAGGGGCGCTGCGAGGGGGAGTCCACACCATGGGCCCAGATGCTGAAGAACTGGCCCAGAAAGGGAATGTGACACCTCACGAATAATTTTTATATTGAGTACATGTTGAAATGATAATATATTGGATTTTTTTTGTTAAAGTATATTACTTAAATTAACTTCCTGGGGTTTTTTTTGTTTTGTTCTGTTTTTGTTTTTTCACTTTTTAATGTGGCTACTAGGAAGTTTCAAATGGTATCTGTGGCTCGCATCATGCTTCTGTGGGACAGCGCTGCTCCAGAACATGACAGCAACACGGTTCCTGAAACGCCTTGTCAGTGCTGTGTGCGCCGCTTGGGGAAGGGTCGCCCCAGGGAGAGTACCTCCCAAGAAGCATAGGCTAAGTTAAGGGTTAAAAGTACACGTGTGCACGTCCGTGTGGCATGTCAGTCTTTGTTAGTGTCTGTATGTGTTCTGGAAGCACTGATTAAGCCCCTACTGTGTGCCCAGCCAGAAAGAGGAGCAGAACTGGCTGGTGGGTGCAGACCTTTCCGTGGCTCTCTAGGAATGGCCAGCGGCCTTGAAGACACTGGGTGACCTGTGCTGCCTCGCTGGGCAGTAGCGTTTTCTTTCCCTCTCCTCATTTCTCATTCACCTGTCCTTCCTGCTCACCCCGTTCTTTTCCTTCCTCATAGAAAATGCGTTCAAGTGCATGCTCAGAGCCAGTCACTAATATTTTGCCTTGGCGGCACCAGTGGCTCATATCGCCACGAGGGGGCGCTCCCACCACAAAGGAGAAAGGCCTCTTTCGGGGACCAGCAGCTCCTGCTGGGACTTCTTATAAATCTTTGTTCCTGAACAGCTGTGCCAGCAGAGCTGGTAGGGGATGGTGAGTGGGACTTACCTGGGCCACATCAAAGGTAAATGATAGACAGGGTCCCTCCATGTCTGGCTGTCTCCCCAGCTTCAGGGGCTCCCCAAGTCACTGGGGGATGATAGGCTGCTTTGCTTTGGGAGTTTACTTCATTAGGGGGTCACAAAGCCCTGAGTGGACACAAGCTGGTTTTAGGGGTCGGAGGAACACTGACTTGAAGACAATAAGTCAGACCACTGCTTTTAATATTCAGTGATGTTGTCAATCTTTGTGCCCTCAGGAACCCGACATATCCCCACCCCTCCTCAGCCTGTGGTCATCCTCAGCTCAGCCTCACCCTCCATTCCATGTGACCCACCCCAAAAAGTCCCGGGCTGGGTCCCCCAGGGAGGATGTGGCTGAGCCCAAGTCCCGCTGAACCCAGCAGGGCCTTCCACTGCAGACTCTGCAGCCCATTCTCCTCCTCCATTTCCATGAAGCAGCCTGAGCAGATCTCCCCACTAACCCCGAGCATGAGATTCCTGCGCATTCCACACATCACACAAAGCTGACTAAATGGTCTACTTTCATTGTTAGATGGTTTTCTTAATGCCTTCTGTGGCCGAGAGCCACTTGGGTGTCATTTCCAGAGTTTAGGGCCGTGTCAGATTTACAGAGAAATATTATTTGCCCTTTTCTACTTTTCTCTCATCCTTGAGTTTCTCAATACTCTGAGGGGGAGGGGTTATCTCATGTGTCTGACGGGCTGAAGAAAAGCTGGTATCAGAGTCAGGACCACCTCCAAGAAACAGTCTGCCACTTGCTGGGGGTGAGCTGTGCCTGAGCTATACTTCTGAGTCCTTCAGCAAATGCCCTTTGTTGAGAGTTTGTGGGATGCCCAGGGACCCAGGATTAGGGCCCCTAATCCAGATGCTACAGAAGATGCAGGTGACTTGTGTGCTTCCTTGTTATCAGCCTGATCTATGCAGACATGGACCATCCAGAGAGGAGAGTGCCCGGGCGGGCAGTGAGCTAGCAGCACTGCTGAAAATGAGCCGCCCTGTGATGCTGGCAGCGGTAGCTGACCACATATGCTTCCCTGGGCAGGAGTCAGCAAGCTGAGCTTCCCCTAAATTGACCATCGACACTTTTCTCCCAACATTCCGTGCATGACTCCCATCCTAGGACACCCTCGAAACCTCCTGCGCTCTGCCAAGGACTACTGACTCAGAACCCTGGGCCGATACAGGGTCCCTGGCTGAAAGGACTGTGACCCCAGAAACATACTAGATGTAAATGTTGCTGAAGGAAAACAAGTAGAGATGTACTGTGATTGTGAAGCTTGCCCTGGTTCTTAATGATTATTTTCTGTGTCTGCTCAGGCAGAAACAAAGGCAGCTCTGCTCTTGGTGGAGGCCCAGCCCTGGCAGAACGAAGTGGCCGGGAAGGATCCAGCCAGAGGATGCCCCGACAGCCCAGTGCTACCAGGCTGCCCAAGGGGAGCGGGCCAGGGAAGAGCCCCACCCGGGGCAGTACCTGAGCCAAGCGGAGACTTGTCACGCCCACCTGCTGTGGGCTCCACCAACCTCCTGGCCGAGGCTACGTATTATTTCCTCCAGCTGGTAATAAACCTTTTTGAAAAACTGAGGGTCCATTCAAGATGTTTTCTATCATCTTTTGAATATATTAAGGCACAAGTATTTAGAATTAATTCTCTATGCTAAGCCTGATTATGCTACAGCTGAACTAACCAAGTGACTTAAACCAGTGACTTCACCCTCCTGGACCTCAGTTTCGGGTCTGAGAGAATATATCGATATTACTAGGTCTTTCATTAATAGATTTCAACACATTTTGCATGACATGAATGACTCATTGAGACCATTCCCAGGTGCTCATGTGCAATAGGGGCAGGGGTTTGGGGACGGAGTGGGGACTGTCAAGTTACCACAGGACAAAGATGAATTGTGCAGAGCTTCTAACCTGTGGGCCATGAATACCACTGAAGACTCCAATAAAACCCCTTTCCCCCCAAATGTCCTGATCTTACACATTTGACCCAGAGTTTTAGGGGTTCTATGGACAACCCCCTTCTATGACCTCAGATTTTAAAACTACTTCTAAGCTTTTGTACTTTGGTTCACACATCCCATCAGTGAAGAAGCCTTAAAAACGGCAAGTTCAATTGAAAAACCTAACTCAATTTTCCTAGAATTTAGTCAATCTTTAAGCTTTGAAATCTTGGATTGGAAATAATGTTTCCCCTGGGTAGTGTCAGGTAAGCAGGAGCTCCTATGGGTGTGGTTAGTGCTGCGCCCACCCCAAAGCACAGCACCATGTTGCCCAGACCAGCATTCCACGCAGGCCCGGCCAGCTTTGAGGTCCTGTCCACTCCCGTGGGCAGGTGAGTATGTCCCAGCCGAGCATCACAGCAGACAGGTTTGATACAGAAACTTTAATGGCAAACAACTTGAAACCAGGTGAGCTGGGAGGAGGCAGGGAAGAGTGGAAGAGAGGTACACCCGCCAGCCGCACTCTCCCATTCAGTATTCTTCCCCTTCTTCAGCCTCCGCTTCCACAGAATCCACACCCACTTCTTCATAATCTTTCTCCAGAGCTGCCAGGTCCTCCCGGGCCTCAGAGAACTCCCCTTCCTCCATGCCCTCCCCCACGTACCAATGCACGAAGGCTCGCTTTGCGTACATGAGGTCGAACTTATGGTCCAGGCGGGCCCAGGCCTCGGCGATGGCAGTGGTGTTGCTCAGCATGCACACAGCCCTCTGCACCT